>JBAHVQ010149446.1:0-22236 GCA_036872915.1 Nanipora kamurai | reverse complement strand
AAGGCCGAGAGACACGGAGCAACATTCCAAGAAATATTCCGTGAAATGCTGAATGGTATACACGTGAAGAATATTTCAAAATGGCGAAATCCTGATCTTCCTTTTTTCTTTTCTTTAATACTTAACCCAGTCCAATCCTCATGTTGCCCACAGCCCTAAAATCTGATGCTCGTCTACGCTATTTAGGAAATGCCGGAACATTGCACGTGCAGTGCTGCACGGTACGTCGCGGCCTTAACTCATTATTGTTCGAGAAGATTGAAAAAATGATTCAAAAACTTTTGAAAATGAGTCAAAAACTTTTTAACTTCATATCTCGGTTCGTTGCTGTCCAACGAACCGTGAGATATTGTGCCCGCGAAAAACCACTTTTTTGACTTAATTTTTGATACAGATTTAAAAAAAAATGTTATTTGAACGCAAAATTCGAACAGGAAGTTAGCGAAAATAACAAAAGTTTCTATCGTACACTGGTGACGCATGTTAGAGGAACTGGACAAAACAGAGTTAATACCACGACGTTTATTTAAAATCATACTACCCAAACCTGGTATTCATTCAAAATCAGCTCACGCCCTGTGCCAGAAAAATGCTGCGTCGTTATGCTCTGCGATTAGTAAATTCCGTTTTGGTTTTTACCGGCATTCCATGCTTACGAAATGGTAAAATAATGGCTTCACATAACGTTGTTAATAATGTAACATCGGCAGTTGGCAGATTTTAAGTGTATAAGAGGTGAAAATTAAGTTCGTCTGATCTGAAAGAACTCCTTAAATTATAACTCAATACCTTTTACACTTTTTCCATATCTCACTTCGTTCTTGAGATATTAAGATATATTTGATATGTAAATAATACCCTGCATACGTCACACTGCATAATGAGTTCTTGTAAAATTAGCAATATTATTGAAGTTATTGAACAATGTCCCATGGAACTGTAAATGTGGGTGTACTTGCCTCATAATACTAAACAGACAAAGTTTTTAGTGATTTAACAAAATAATTTCAAAGATATGACGTATGCAGGATGTTATTTACATAATCAAATAAATCTTGATATCTCAAGAACGAAGTGAGATAGGGAAAAAGTGTAAAAAATGTTGCGTAATAATTTAAAAAATACTCTTCGTCAAAACGGCCTTCCAAAAGTCCTTTTTCTTATTCTAGATTATAAACAACGGCATTTTATAACTGGGCCCACGAGAAATAATCGGCGAAGGAGACATGCAGGAGAGAGGATAAAATCTTGTTGTTAACGACCGCTGATCATCGTTTTGCCAAAGTAAAACGCACTAGTTCCGAACGTCCTATCCACCGTAAATGATTCTTGGCATTATAAACCGGTACTTATTGGAACTGTAAGTCAAGGGTTAGAATTGTGGTTTGAGTCAGAGTCATTGTTCAATAATTATTGGCATTACATTAACGTTACACCCAATAAGTTTATTTGATACTACGTGGGGGTCGACTGTCAAATGGCCTAATGCCAACTTATGCGGAACTCAGCTCGAGTAAAACGCTCGCATTGAGCCCGGTGGGATGTGATTGCGGTTGGATTTAACTCACACATTGGGCTTCGCAAAAGTTCTTTAAATCTGTAAATTGAATATGTCAATTTGATGGTGCAAAGTAAAGTAAAGTTTCTTTATTTATACTGGATAACCCTATCAGCTAAACTACGCTGTTCTCCCTAGAGGTCCAGCAAGGGCCATCCCTCATGGATCCAGTGTTACTACAGGAGGAAACCGGAGTACCCGGAGAAAACCTGCCATGTTTGGTAAAGTCAAATTGGACAACACTCTTCTCACATGTGACCAAGGTAACTTTAATCAGAAAACTGCACTGAGCCGGAATCGAAACCTAGTCACAGAGGTGAGAGGCACGTGCACTACCAATGTGCCACCAACACCCCTTTGCTGCTTTGGTGCTTTGGTTATCACGAGTTAAAAATAATCTGATCTCAGCTATATCTGCATCATGCATGCCTATCAAATTAACGACAACTAAGATATAGATATATCCAATATCTAGGTCCAATGTACTTATACACAAGTTATCTGGAAGGAAGAGCAATGACGTAGTTGTGCACTGTCACTAAGTCTGTTATCATCCTCCGTCCTTGACAACCGACTATAAAGGGACAGATTTAGAGTACACACTCCTTTACTCACCTTTTGGCAGATCATCCAGGTCAACTTGTTTCAAAATGTTCAAGTATCCCGTCGTATCCCCATTTTTCACACATTTCCAAGTTTGAAGGAACTTGAAAGCGGTTTTCTAAAATGGGTAAATCGTCAAATATGCGTCGAGATTTGATACCAAAAAACGCATAAAAAATTAGCATTTCATTCCCTATCCTAAATTAGTGAAGTACTTTTCAGCAAGATGTTATCGAAAGCCTTCTCCAACTTACACAGAAAGTCTCACGAAAATGCAATAGATCTCTTTCATGATGGATACCAAATTAAATGTTCTTTCATGGGCATTTTGATAAGTCTCTCTGGCCTCGTTTCTGCGTTTTCGATTAAAAAGAATCTCTGCTTCCTAATGAGGCTAGAAAGGCTAATTTAGATGCACATAAAGGAACATTTAAAATGGTGGCCATTATGAAAAACGTCGATAGGTTATTAGCCATGCAAATACAAATATTTATAGTACTAATAAACGGAAGCTCTATTAATGTAGATGGTAAGAAAAATTGAACGTCAGTTCAGCAGCTTAAAGTTATTGCCATCTGAACATAAAAAGATTGCGCTTGTGACAAAAGAAAACAATGACCTGGTTTAAACAATCACGTAGTCGTACTGAGAAACGTGGAACTGAAAATCCTGACGTTTCAAGCGGTCGGTCATTCGTCAGAGTGAAACGTAAAGTATTTAATGCTGAAAAGAAAGTTTGTTGAGCTCGTTCTCTCAGAAAAACGATTTCTGAGCCCTAGACGGGAATCGAATCCGCAACATTCTGATAACCAGGATTTACCAAGATCCCACATGAACAAACTTTGTGTTCAGCATTAAGTATTTCCATCATTATTATCATATCGTGACTTCCGCTTAGGCAGTACATATGAAGAACCTGCACCCTAGCTCACCATATGAGTCGTGGTAGATCAATGGTTTGAGCGTCTCACCGATCATCAGGAGGTTAAAGGTTCGATTCCCGTCTAGGGCTCAGAAATCGTTTTTCTGAGAGAACTAGCTTGACGAACGTCCACTAGTTCTCTCAGACTTCAGACGAACGTAAAGTGATGCAAGAAACTAAGGAGTGTGTTTATAGAAAAAACAACACGCAAAGATTACCAAACAGCATTTTCTATTCTAAGTTTTGAACGGTTCCCAAACCCTTTGGCTTAAAATGATCACGGCTTTATTTAATATTCTAGTTTATCGTGCTACGCATTCTTCTGCGTTTCACCCATCCATCGGTATAAATGTACTCGACTTGTCATCGCAACAAATAATGTTTGCCATCGTTGACTGTTTATCAGAACACTGAATTCTATTAGTTATGTTAAGTTAAACAATTCTTCTAAGCCAGAAATGCATAATGACTTTCTTCTTTAAAATTGCCGCAGTTCTAGATTTGCTCTACCTATTTTCAAAATATTTTCATCGAATTGTATTGGATTAAACGGGGGGACCTGAGGTAGTGTCTCCAAGCCAGGTATTTGTTGGCTGAAGCATAGCAGACCTTAAACAACAAACCAAAATTTTTGTTTTGTCGTATAACAATGAATTTCAGGTTACTAATCCAGAAGTGCCTGACTGTTTTTGTTGGGGACATCTACATATGTAAAAATCTCAGAGCTTGTTGACAAGATTGTTCGCAACAAGCTTGTGACAAGTCGGTTAACAAGCTGTAGCAATACTTAATGCTGAACACAAATTTGGTTAATGTGGGAGCTTGGTAAATATCAGACGACTAGTGGACGTTCGTCAAGCTCGTTCTCTCAGAAAAACGATTTCTGAGCCTTAGACGGGAATCGAACCCGCAACCTTCTGATGACCGGTGAGACGCTCTAACCATTGAGCTACCGCAACTCAGATGGTGAGCAAGGGTGCATAACGAACCTGCACTCCATCGAAACGAACCTGTGACCATTACCGAAATTAACTGATTTGTTTCTCCCTATTTTGAATTAAGATATTTCATTCAAGGATAAAAAAAAAAATTATAGAAATTGAGATTTTAGTCAGTTACGGGCATTTGCTAAGTAGTGTATATTCAATGAATTTACAATGATATGTAAGTAAAGCACAAGTGGCGTGGTAAGTTGGTCTTCACACTATGTATGCAGTGTAAGGTCATAAGTTAAGCTCAGGACGTGTGCGGTTAGTAACTGGATGGGTGACCACGTTTGAAGGAAGAATTTTTTTCTTGATTCACATCACTGATTTTACTCTTGGTATGGGAGTTATTGCCAACGCTGAAAATGGAGTAATATTTTAGCTCCAAAATTCGTATTGTTTTGAACCTTTTTTGCTAACTTCAGTTTGGGAGTTATAACAACTCCCAACAACTGTCAGTGTCCGTTAGAGTCATCAGTCTTGTAACAAATCTGCAAAAAGCCGTTATAGATTTGTTAACATCTTGGGACATCCAGTGGAAACGCATTGCGGTGACGGCTTGGAACAACCTTGTAACAACTCGTTTGCTAGCCTGGAACAACTTGTGCGTCTTCACGTGTGTGGTATAACACATTTCATACCTTAAAGCCCAATGTTTGAGCAATATTTTAAAAATGTCATATTTATGTAAAATATTTTCTCGCTGAAGAAGCGCTTGTTTCCCAAATTTACGTTTTCTTCGGATTTCATATGGCTACTGTAATTCAACGCTGACAAGGCCGATTTACACTATGCGGGTGTCGAGTACTATTGTTCGTCCAAGTGGATACGATTAACTGACGAGAGTGCTAAGGACACATTGCAAAATTTGCAAGTGAATTGAAAGTGGCGACTGTGCACTTACAGGAGATTAGACACACGTGAAAGGACAATCGTATACGACAGTCCAATCGTGTAAATCGACCTTTAGATGTCCTCAATTTATTTGAGCTTACCACATTATGTTGAATAGGGACTGTGTTTTGTTCTGTTGTGATCTTCTCATCAGAAGAGTTCTGATTTTTTTCTTTTTTAACCACCTCTAATTCGTCATTCCTGTCAGATTTCGATACGTTCGTGTCCGTAGCAAGGGGAGCTGAAATCTGATCAGGCTAAAAAAAAATAGAAAACAAATACATTTTTGGACACTAAGTGCCTGTGCATGGAAATACTCATTGACCAAATTAAAAAAAAAAGTTACTAAATTTCAGCTCTTGGAATTCTTTAGTAGCACACTGAACTAGACGTTACGGCTTTTTCACCGGTGGTCCAGCGCTCTCTCTCTGTCTCTGTCTCTGTTTCTGTCTCTGTCTCTCTGTCTCTCTGTCTCTCTCTTTCTCTCTGTCTCTCTGAACTTATTTGTTTAACCGATGACGAACTCTTTCCCGGTGGGATCAGACTTCTATTTTTTTTCTCTGGCAAACAACAGATAATTTACTCGTCAATGACAGAGATACAGCCGGGAAATGGTTAAAATTGATTTAATAAAGAAAAAATATTGTCTTTTGATTCTTTGAATTAAGTTAGTCAGAGTTGCTAGACTAAACCAACCTTGCAGCGCCCATGATGAGATATACCCGACACCTACCGGTTCCATTGTTTGTTTTTCAGTTAACGCGCAATATCAGTGCTGTAGACTTGGGTTGAACAAAGAAAGGGATCAAGTCTCAAACAGGATAAAAATGAGAAACGTCAATATTACAGAAAAGAAATAAATGACAATCTTCACAATCCGACAGCGTTCTGGAAGACTACAAAGCGAGTGTATCCAAGCAAAAAAGCAAAATTAACGATTCCAGAATCTATCGTGACAGAGGACGGACTGATAACTGATAGGCTGGCTATCAGTGACAAGTTTAACAGTCAGTTTAATAAATCTCATCAGGATGGTTTACAAATTATTTCATAAATACAACACAGGCTCTCCGTATCGGTAATGAGTTATCGTGTCAGATCGCGATGCCAAGCGGTGTACCACAAGGTAGCATGTTCTCGGGCCTATATACTGCTTATCTCATATATCAACGGATGGAAATCTAGTATCTTGTTTTGTAACGTGCTGGCGCAGTGCTCGATGATACCCTCTCCTTCAATGATCATATCAAGTACGTGAAAAAGAAAGTGTCTAAGATACTCGGAATGTTTTCAAGGGTTAGGCCATTACTAACATTGTAGGTTGCTAATCGCCTATATATCGTCGTGGTGCTTCAAATGTTAGATTACGGTGATGTTCTATTCCATGAAACAGGAAAAAGGTAATGATGACGAAATGGAAAGAATTCAGAGAAGAGGTAGTATTGTACATTATGATAGAGGAACACTATCTAACGATGAGATCAAGGGTAAACTTGGCTGGAAAGCATTACACAAGAAAAGAGCAACTCAAATCTCTGGATATATGTCTGAAAATTTTAAAGTCAGATACAATAACTTGATACGTATAATATAATACTAGAAACAGTAAAAACCTCATTTTCGAAAGAGTTAAGTTTGAATGTACAAACCGTGCATTTTGCTATAAGAGACCTAAAATTCTTGATAATCTTATCAAACTCTACATTATGTTTCATTTGCTGTATTTATTTTACTGTTCTTGCGTTTTCGATCTATTAAATCTTTCTTTGGGTTCTGCTTAATTTGTAACTTAATACCACTTCTCTGAACAGAACTCTCATGGATAGCAGGGTTTTTTATGTAAAACTGAAGAGGTCATCTTGTCAAAATATGTTCGGATAAATAAAAAAATAAATAAATAAACAAACAAATAATTAGTTAAACAGATAGATAAATAGCTAAAGATAAACAGATAAATAAATAAAAAGATAAATAGACAAACAAATAAATAAGTAAATAAGTAAATAAATAAACAAATAAATAAGTAAGTAAATAAACTTTTTTAATTGGAGGGCTACGTGGAATAGAGTGACAAACTAAGCGAGTTGTCTAAAAAAAGGGCATCGTAGGTGAAGAAGGAGTGGTAGTCTGGCAGTGTCATGACTACTAGAGGACGTTCGTCAAGCTCGTTCTCTCAGAAAAATGATTTCTGAGCCCTAAACGGGAATCGAATCCCACATGAACAAACTTTCTGTTCAGCATTAAGTATAGTGTCATGACTCGTAAAACATTCAATTGACTCAACAGACCTAAGAGATAATCTAACGGAATGAATAGAGGTTAACTATATGGAACCGCAAAACTATAAGGTTTGGAAAAAATATTCTCTCTGCTCGGTAGTGAGCCGATGTTTGCCCATCCCTGGTGTAGACAAACTGCAGAAGGGAGCTAGGTGTTGTTACAGGCAATAGATGGGTGTACGTCAAGCTCATTTCACCAGAAAATCGTATTCCGAGGCTCAGACGGCGACTGAACCCGTAACCTTCTAATGATTGGTGTGACGGTCTAACTATTGATCTGTTAAGACTTAGTACTCATGATAACTGCCGCGACAAAAACGTAGCGCGAGGTTTGTAGAAAATTGCCAGGCGTATAAATTCACGTTATGGCTATGTATTGTTACAACTACTCTGTTTTAGTTACCGAAAATGAACTCACTCAAGCAAACATCCAGAATTTTGTATTTACGTTAACCATTAGTGTCCAGTCGCACACGTTCGAGCAACATTTAAGTACATGCATAAATTATCTTTTAGAACAATATTTAACAAAAAACTTATGCCGGAAGATTTTTTGAATTAAAACAATTGAAAACCCTCAAGGGAGTGTGGGACAGGGAAGCTTAAAGTGGACGGCTCTGTCATGATAGAGTAACAAATGGACAAGATCTCCTTCTATGCATATTTGCTGAGCCATAAAGGGTGTCAGAGAAATGGTCTCCCACTCAATGTGAAAGTGACAAGCTTTAAATTAATATGTCTTCACGACAACCTAGCAATCTGTCTTTACGGTTTGAAATTTAACGGAAACAAACAATCAATTACTCAGTAATGATGGTAGGAAAGCGTATTCCTACAATCTCAATGTTTCTATCAAAGTTGGATGAGTTTAGATCACAGATAAGTTCCGTGTAACAGCTCTAGCCACTGAATCGATGTAGAATATTGCGTAGAGATGTTTACATAATACAAAAAAAGAACAGGGCTTTCGTATCTGTATAACTATGCCGTTATACTATTCTAAAATGTTTGTCAAGGAGAATTTTTTCAGATACCCTTCATTTAAGTAGTAATTTCCTACATTCCCAAAAGTAATCGGGAACCTCTTTAAGAGAGATTGCCTTTGCAGTGAAAGTCAATTAAAACACTGAATTTCATTATTTTACACTAATAATTTGAATGCTGCACTACATCTCACCAACCATGCGTAAAGAACTATTGCAACAGTATTACTTCATATATAAGTCACTTGTTTCGTTTAGCCAAATAGGCCAGTAAATTTCAGTTTTTACATTTTAGCAGTTTGAACAAATTTAACTCGCACTAAAATGTAAGAGATTATTACGACTGAATTGTCGACATTTTCATAACTCATTTAGATTAACTCTATCTTGTCAAGCTCCACTAATATCTGTCACTAGTGTACGATGGAAACTTTGGTAATTATGACCCACTCCCTGTTCGAATTTTGCATTCAAACCAAGTTTTTTAAAATGTACATCAAAAATTGAGTAAAGAGTGGTTTTTGGCGCGCGCAATATGTCACATGAAGTTAAACAAAAGTTTTTGACTCATTTTTTTCAATCTTTTCGGACAAGACTGATACCAAACAATATCTAAAACAACATCACGACTCGTAACAATACACACTGAAGTAAGAATTTGAATAAAAGCTTTGACAAAATTTTACGTTTAGCTTTGTTTAGACTGAGCAATCTTTGATGCAGAGTGTGCTAAAAAAACCCTAGGCTTGGGGACTGACAGATATGGGTACAAAAGACGATCAAATAAGGCGTCATTTATGAACAAGGTTTATGCAAGTTTAACATCAGCTTACCACATTTTCAACAGAGACTGTCTTTTGTTGTTTTGTGATCTTCTTATTACTAGAGTTTCGCACACTTTCTTTGCCAATTTTGGTCTCATCTTTTCTTTCAGATATCGATTCATTCACACTTTTAGACAGAGGAGTTGATGTCCGGTCGGGCTAAAAAAAAAACAACACGAAAGTCCCATTAAGCAGTAAGGAAAAGGGTAAAAAAAGTGATCAAAGCATTGTAAGCTGGAAGATCATCAAGCAGCGTTATGAAACCGTTAAACATTGTCCATACGCCAAAAACTCCAAAGGTTCTGTGCTCTAAAAGGCTTAGCATGTGATAACGAATTATTCCAAGTTAACTCAAAAGAAAGGAGTGTATATTAGAGTACGATTCGCATACATGGTCAGAGACAATTGATCTCACCTAACATACACAAATTAAAGCACAATTGTCGGCAAATTAATATGTTATACATAAAACAGAAGAAAAAGTTGAACCACAACCTCTCGCGTGAACTTCACCCTTTTTGTTTGCTAGACGTCTTCTAGCTTCACTGGCAGCATTAAAGCTTGTTGATTGATTTTGTTTTTTGAAGGACATAAAACTGCCAAGAAGTGCAACCGAGTCAGAGAAGTCGGCAGACCTCCAATGATTGAAAATTAATTTGATTAATCTCACTGGCAGTTAGGGCAGAATGAAGCGTTTCATTCCTTAATTTTCGGAATTTTTCAAGAGACATGTAATTGCCAAATAATCCCAGGGAAATTGCGGTTAATGCTTAACCGTATGACTGAACAAATTGAAGAAAACAGTAAAGGAATTTAATAATAAAACAATAATAAAACAATAATAAAATTAATAAAACAATAAATTTAATAATAAATGCAGGCAACACAAAACACAAAATTCTGGAATCTTTACAAGCTTTCCTTATCTTTAGCCCAGTATTGCACGTGAGCAGTAGTACTTTACTCCAACAAAAAAAAAATCCTAATTCAATATAGAAGTTGTTTCAAGCCAACCGAACCCCTTAATTTCTTCGGACTCCTTGATTTCTTCCGACTTCTTGATTTCTCTAGACACCTGGATTTCTTCGGGAACCCCCCTTTTCCCGCGTGTCTTTCCGCAGAAATGTCTCAAATGTCTATTCTTCCGATTGCGCCATGTTGGTGATTACATTTCATAACCACATGGACAGCCCCAGCCTGCCAGAGGGGGTACCAACGGTGGGCACGCAGTCATAAAAGTTTGCCCAACACCTAATACACCTGTCAAGAATCCCGTAAAAAGGGAGAATTTACCTCACCTTCCTGCGCGAATGCATGGGGTTCTTGAGGGATTTTTGATAGGAGTATAACTCCTCTCAAAAATCCCGCGAGAATCACACTCATTCGCGCAGGAAGATGCGGCAAAATCTTGCTTTGTGCGGGATTCTTGATACGCGTATTTAACCTAACCAGTAATTCCTCGGTTATTCCAAACATAAATAATTGTTGAATTTAAACGTCTGTGATATCAATTTGTTATTTAAGCGTACCATACTATCTTCAGCAGGGACAGTTCTTTGGTCCTTTTTAACATTCTTACTGCTAAAGTTCTGAATATTTTCTTTTTTGAACACTTTTGACTGGTCACTTCTTCTAGAAGTCGTTGGATTCTTATCCTTAACCTGGCAAGTGGAATCTTTTTCAGGCTATAAAAGAAAGTAAAGCAACCTTTCACTCAAAAAAATTAAGAGAAATATAGGGGTTTTATCGAAGATCCGTCATTATGTAATCTCATAAGCAAGTCTGCAATTATATCGCTCTTTAGTTTACCCATGTCTAACTTCCGGTTTATCAGCGTGAGGTAACACCTATGTTAGCACTACAAAAAACACTTATGATTCTACAACAGAGAGTTGTATGAATTATTTCGTTTTCTAAATTTGATGAATATTCTTGTCCTTTATTCAAACAATTAGGCATGTTGAAACTGGGGTATCTTTCTTTCTTACTTAATGCTTTATTTATCTGTCATTATTATACGAATAATCTTAATCCTAATTCTAATCATTTTTTTCAAATATGTAAGCAATGTACACAATTACAATACTAGATTATGGAAATTCTTTTTATATTGACTCAGTAAGGACTAATTGTGGTAAATTTGGTCTCCGATTTTTAAAGGTCCTGTGGCCTGGAATTCCACTGAGGATGATTTTAAGAATATGAGTGAATCAAAATTCAAAAAAGACATCAAAACAAATATACTCAAGAATTATTAGACTGTTGCCTCTTAGATAAACTTTTTGTTAATAGAAAGGTAAGGAGCAAAAACTAATAATTTGCGGTTTTTTTCAATGGTGGTCGGTCTTGTTCCAAATTAAACATTAATATCAGTGCAATTTGCGTGTGTATCAAGCAACTACGACCTTTGCTTTTTCTTCGTTCAATCATAACTATAATGGTGAGCGGACTCGATTAGCGCGAGCTACTTCCACTGGCCAGTACCATAATTTTAGTAATATTAACGATAAATTATGTTTGTTATTTGCTTTTGTTTGTTGTCCTACAATGTGGTCAACGATAAGTCAAAGAAAAAGCTAAACAGCCGCGCCAACCACATTGCTGTTATGAATGCTTTAAAGACTGTTACATTCAGAAAACTCGAAAAGGTTTCGCATGCGATTGGGAATTACTTTCAGTTATTTCACAGCTAAAGACATTGCAGGAAAGCCCACGATTACGAAGGGAGAGAACTTCAAGTCTTCTAGCCTTGAAAGTCTTTTAGGTCTAACTTCTGGATTAGAATTTTTTTACTTCTTCTGTCCCAATAGCACATTCATATTTCATTCTCCACTACTTGATTTTCAGTGATCTAGCACACTAGACAGGAACCATAAATCAAGTTTTCAAACTAAAGCAGGTTTTCCACTTCACTCTTTGAAAAAGTTTCTACTGGACGATAGAGAAGGGACAAATTTAAGCAGGAAAATTTTCACTTTCGATATCCACTAGACATTTTCAACAAATTTATTTAACTAAATGAAAGCAACTTTCGTAAATTACATCAGATAGTTTGTAACCACTGTATAATTAGAATCGAAAAATCATTTGGTTTGGAGAAAAGTGGACACGTTGCGAACTATTCACCGATTCAAGGGAATCCGCAAGCAATTTGAAATGGTAAAAACATTAACCCAAAGAAAAAAGGTCCAATGGAAGCTAACACACATTAGTGATTTCTCCAAAAGATTTTTCAGAGAAAAAACTTACAAGTTTGAATTGATCCCGAGTTATTCCTTTACCCATACAATTCCTTGTAATATCATAAACAGAAATAAAAATCTGGAAAAATGTTATATGACAGTTGTCGTTCGGTTCAATAACCTAATCGTTCATTGACTTTGACACACTAGTTTAGTATTTCAGCTTACCATCATATGTTTAATAGGAACTGTATTTCGTTCTTTTGGTATCTTTTTACGGCTATCGTTCTGTAGACTTTCTTTTTTAACCACGTCTGACTTGCCATTTCTTTCAGATGTCGACAAATTATCGCCAGTCTCTGTAGTTGGTATTTTGTCAGGCTAAAAATAAAATTTTCAATCTTTCACGTAAAGTCTGATTAAACTCTGGTGGATCAAAGACCTGTTTACATATGAGTACAAATTACTGTAGGTAAAATATGTGTAAATATACTTAAGTATAATATTCGCTAAAAGGTTAATATAAACTTTATAGGCTAAAAACTAAAAGTTTAAAAGTTTTAACGTTTTCGACTCGAGGTTATCATCATTACTAAAATGGCATAGTCGTCAGAGCATTGAAAGTACTTATTCAGCTCACTAATAATTGATGGAGGAAAACAAAAGGAAATGAACGTTAAATCAATACCGTAAACTTGGATACAAGCTTGTGCTAATTTACCGGCACCTTTCCTTTCGATTTTCTTAGCTCAAATTCTTCGTATTTCTAAAATAGTTTGTAAACATACACCTTCAGATGCATTCGTTGGGTAACTGATATACAGTATTCGCTTCCGAACTGTATGGGATTTACTACGGCTCGTATTTTAAGTAATACATACAGAATGACAGGCCAAACTCGATCGGCATTTACAAGGCAAGCCGTAGTAGTCTGTCTATTACTCAAATTACGCCCTTGGGAAACAGTTGTGCAAAATAACACTTCTTATTTATTCCAATGGAGGGTTCTCGTAACTACCACGAAAGCTTGGATACTTAAGCGCAGGAAATAGAACATTCCACTCAAATTTGAGTTGGATTCTTGGCTAAGCAACGTACAGGCTCAGAATTATATACTGGATCCGTATGTTCACCAGGGTATATTTTTAAGTTCCTCAAAGTTTCTCCGGTGTAATTCTCCCCGCACGAAGAACTGCCCACACAGACGAGTTGGGAAAGATGGATATTTTTATCCTTGAGGATGAATAAGCTTTTGGTTTGCAAGAGAACAATGAACACATATTTGTCATTGGTATAGTAATTTAGTTTGCTTGCAAATTACGTGGCAAGTTTTTCATTTTTTGTGGCAGTATGGAATCTGGAAGTAGTTTTTTCTCCTTTCATCAACAGATTTCCTTTATTTATACAGGATAACCTATCAGCTAAACTACTCTGTTCTCCCTAGAGGTCCAGTAAGGGTCATCCCTCATGGGTCCAGTGTTACTACAGGAGGAAACCGGAGTACCCGGAGAAAACCTGCAATGTTTGGTAGAGTCAAACTGGACAACACTTTTCTCACATGTGACCAAGGTAACTTTAATCAGAAAACTGCACGTAGCTGGAATCAAACCCTAGTCACAGAGGTGAGAGACACGCGCACTACCAATGTGCCAAGCACTACCACCAACGCCCCCAAGAAATCCGGAATAGCTGGGCGATTTCCTGTGATTGTTCTTGTAAAAACCTCAATATTGAATTGTGTTAATAATGAAACAATATAAGTATCCGATGTTTAGACAGTTCTTTTTGATGATTTCTGCTTCCCGCGGGATATTGGAAGCTACACGCTTGGCACAACGTAGGTCTCCTAGAATACAGTTCCGCTTCCATTTCAATAGTATTTCCGAATTGCTCTTTTCCCTGGTTTCTGGTGTTCTTTGTTCACGAAACTTCCCGCTCTCGCGACATTAAAAAATGCAGTCTAAAAAACTGTTTCGATTCTCTTTTACGGTGAACTCGATATAGAGGTGATGATTGCCTGCTAACAGTTCATCCGCTCGGTTTTTCTCTTCCTAGGCAAAGCAACCTAGGAAACCTATATCGGGCGAAGCGTAAAGCTACCAATTTCAAAACAGGAAACAGAAACTCGCAACAAAGAAATGCCTGAACGCCGGATGCCCACGCTGTTCCTTTACCAACACATAGCAAGCTTTTTGGAAAAAGTTGTATAGCTTTTGAAGAGTTATTTAATCTTATTTACACAAAGCAAACTTATCGGCTAAATTACAATATAAAAATTAACAGATAATAAAAAGCTGCTTTTCAAAGGGCCGTGTATTCAACTAATTATAATAAAATCTAGCTACAAAATATATAAAACCAACTGTGATAGAAAATCAGAATCTTTCCATGGGTGTAAAACACGCTCAAAGTAAATTTACATTGCAGAATTGGTTGAGTTTGGGTGTAGGAAAGCCCATGGTAAATCAAATTATTATCAGGTTGAGCTTTAGAAAATATTTCCTAAAACGATTCGGCTCGTTTAAACAGACTAGCCGACTAATATGATCTGTAACAAAGAGAGCCGACTTCTATGAGCTGTACCAAAGAAAACCGGTTTTGTTTTGGAATTTAAGTACGTGACAAGCTATCCTTCTTCCCACGATACTTCAGTTAAATTATTTTTGTTACTGCTTTTTTGAACTTTTTGCTAAACTGTCAAAAGATCAATTTTCCCTGCAGAAAAACATCCAAAATTTTAAGAAAGTTCACCGATAGCCTGCTATCATACGGGGAATTAAACTTCCCGAACTCATCAATAATTCAAGAGGAAATCTTGAAGGGTATATGATTTGAAGAAAATGCTAGCCTGTCAACTCTCCCAATATCGTCGGGAGTCTCCCGAGTTTGGGAGTTAGATCCCGACCTCCCGATTCATACTTAAAATCGCCCGATATCAAAGTTTTCAAGTTGAAACATTTTCGGTATTTTCGGGCGTTGTGTTACGGAAGTACATGAAAGAAGTCATTTCATAATCACGAATATTTTCACGTCAGCGTCTACTCTATGCATTGTGAGGGGTCGTGTGTCGGTTGCATATTCGTGTTTCGCTCCTTCGAAAAAATCTACCTCTCTGACGTTTTCCAGAGCTGAATGGTATGAAAATGAGTTCCAAGAAACTATCTCAGATAAGAAACTTTCGAAGTTATGAAGGTTGGCCTTTACAGCTCTCTCTTATATCACTTCGTTTTATAGACATGAAGATTTGTTTAATATGTAAATGACTCAACTTTCTACGTCACACTGCACAACGACTTACTAGGAAATCACGTAAACCTTTGACATTATTAAATTACGTCTCTTGAAACTTCACTTGTTTAGTGCCATGGGATTCATACGTGCTCATGAACAGTTCCAAGTGATTTCTATAGATAACTTCAAAGATATTACGTGATTTTCCCACAAGTTGTTATGCAGTGTGACGTAGAAAGTTGAGTCATTTGCATGTCATACAAATCTTAATATCTCAAGAACGAAGTGATATAGGGAAGAGCTGCAAAGGCCAATCTTCATAAATTCAAAAGTTCTTTCATCTGAGATGGTTGCTTCTGAACTAATACTTTTAAGTTCATGCCCTGTAAAGGAATCGGTAGCGGCCTTGATCAACATAAAAACTTGACTACTCCAAACTCGTTTTTCTCTTTAAACAGGGTTTCTTTTGAGAAACCATATCATACAGTCGAAAGTTGTTTTTAACGTTCTTTCTTTTCCTAGATAGTCTGGAGTTAGCCAAAGAAAAATAGTCTGACCCCAGAGGAAAGAGTTAAGTGAGATAGTTATAATAGATCTTATGCACATTGCGAAGTTCCCTATGCATCACGGGTAGCTTGAGACCTCACGGGGGTAGTTTGAGACCTCACGGGGGTAAATGGTCAGTTTGGCGCTTAATTTGAAATTCTAATTTTGGCCGAGTTGCACAAATTTCCCCCTGTGGAGACTGGAACTACCCACTTTGCATGAAGTGCCCTTTTACAAAAAATCTCCATCACGGTAATTACGACTAAATTGAAAGGAAATAAGGGACCCATTAAGTCACAGATCCAGTGTTTCCTTTGAAAATAAAGGATCAAGTATGTCTTTTCAAATTAGTACTGATTTCCCATGAACCACCGTTTTCGTCAAAGGGCTTATTAAGATAACTTATAAAGTAAAGTTGGTTAGAAAAACTAGGCTATCGCATCGTTTTTTAACTCACTTCTCGGTGTTTGGAAATGTGATTAAACACTCCTTCTACTTTATGATATATTACATCTAGCATAAACTCACAACTTACACTTTCATCCTCGCCTTCGATATCTTTTATTAGTATTCTTTTGCGTTTTGAAGCGGCGGGCTTCTCTGTGTCTTTTTTGTCCTTTTCCTAGCAACAAATTAATGAAAGAGTTAAACCATAAGCAGTACGATGTTCGGGTGTCGTGGTCTAAAAAGTCAGACTATGGATTATTCAATATTTAAAAAAAAGAATAATTCACCCAAAAAATATCGGTTTCGTACACAAATAAACTACACCTTTTTCCGGCCAAAAAAATTAATTTAGGTTCGATTAACGATTACTTCAGTCTTTAAACACACTCTGATTCACACTCACATCGACAGAAAACTAGCTTTTGAGTCGAATACGCGCAAATATTTTGGGGTCGTTCTCTTCCTTTTCAAATATTTAAGTGAGAACTGCTTCCGCTCCCTTTCCACTTCCATCAAACTACTATCGTTATTGCTCATTAATTTGTCTTCGGGACAAATTAACGAGTATTAACTGGGGGATTTGAAATCGTATGAAACCTTCTGAATGCTACAATCTCGTGCTAAATGCCTGACGAAGAAAGTTGCGAACTTTCGAAACATGTTGCAAATAAAGTTAAAAATCAAGACCGATATTTTTCTGATGTTAAGCAGGATACCATACTCACTAATCAAGAGGAACCCTTTGCCACGAAACTACTTTCGGAAGTTGTCATTTAGATTAAACAGAGCTTGTTTTTGTCAAATGTTTCCTTCGATTTTGTGAGAGTAAAGAACAATATTTGCTCAGTCACTGCTGTTGGAAAAAACAAGCGAAGTCATCAAAATATGCAGGGGTTTCCCTGTACCACACATCGAGCAGGGCCTGCATTACCGGTTCCACGTCCTTGTTTTAGAGCGACTTGCACGATGGTAAAATGAAAAAGTTCATTCCATCACATACGTTGAAACTCTGTTCAAAGAGAATTAAACCTGTGACGTCAATGAAAAGGAATGCTATTTCTACTGATTCCTAGATTATTTTCACAAACAAAAAAGCAGTTTTTGCACGTTCTCATTCAGTTACTGGAACACTGAAGAACGTTCTACGTTCTCGTTCTACTTTTCTATAACTAGATGGAATACAGAATATGTTTTCTATTTCTTAAATTGAAATAATACTACCAAATATTGTTATAACCGAAAGGCTGACTTCAACCAAACATTGGATCAAAAACTTGAAGCCACAATGATCAATTTATTGTAGGATTGGACCGTCAGTTGGATATTGACCAACGTTAAACAGACTGTCATGCAAATGACCGCGTAGAGGACTGAAACTGACTACCAAAAACGCTCCATGCATGTTCTCCGTTGTTGGTTTCACTTTCTGACCAGCAGTCAGTAGCTATAAAAGTTCAGTGGGCAGTATTGTTGAAGTACTCTGACTTTGCATTTTTTGGCATCCTAATGGAATGGTGACCAGTAGTTAACCAGGTAGTATTCCGAGCTCATAGGCCCCGCAGGAAAACTGATGAAAGTTTTAACCATGCAAGATCGAGTTGTAGATGTCAAAAACCAATTATGACTAGACAGATATGGTTACATGGTATTAAATGGCGTGATCATTAACATTATGCCGTAGTTTATCTCAACATTCAGTGGAAGAAATGACAAAATTAAAAAAGAAACTTCGAAATGTATTATGGCCTTTCTTGTTGAAGACTTGTTAGACAAACTTTTCGTGACAGTACAACCCTCGGTTACTCCACATGAGACTTTCCACATAGAAACGTGTCTTCACTCAACTATTCAGTTGTCACAGAATGAGACCAACACATTCTATCAATATGAAAATCAAGCTAGAGGAAATCTACCTACCTTTTTTAACAACTGCAAGACCTCATTTAGTTCAGTTTTGACGGTGCCATTCTTCGCATCAAGTTTAAGAACCGTGACGAGATCTTCGCTAGATTCACGAAATCTTCTCATACCCTGAACATATAAGTATATATATATAATGAAGTGGTGACGTAACGAAAACTCTTCGCGGTAAACACAACCACGAGGAGAAATTGTATAGCAGCATTTCTAGGAAAAACAGCATAAGCCACGACGACGAGGAAAACGACAAAGATAGCACCAGTGCCAAGACTAGCACCACGATCAACGTCAAAAAAACTCCATCACTACGACCACCACCAAGAGCAACAACATAAACACCACCAGCAACGACAATACCAACTCCACCTCCACCAGCAACAACAGTTATAACAACATAAACATCAACAGCAATAACAACAAAACAACACGCAACATGACATTAACATCAACAGTTAACAACAACAACAAAAACGACAGCAACAATATACGCAAGATAAGTGTGTTTCCTTTCAAGCATATAACATCATAAACGTTTTCTGAGTACCTGAAGGGTATCAAACTCGGGTAACCTGGACCCAGATGGTAGAGCAAAAGTCATTTGGTGTATTTGTTTGTAACTAGCCCCAGCGTATGTATCGACAAGTCTGGGAACCTCAATATGTTAATAATCTTTGAGAATTACTGATGTTACTTACGCGAAAGAGGTAGTGTGGTATTAATAATTATATTAATTTACACGTTGGAAAGATATTGGCCGATGTTGTGCGGCATGTAGTAGCCTATTGTCTGTAGACTGAATTTGCGAAGGCTCCTGAAGCTTATAAACTCAGAAACGTTTTCTGAGCCCTTGACGGGAATTGAACCCGTAACCTTCTGATCGCCCGCGAGATGCTCTAGCCATTGAGCTACACGGACTCAGATCTGAGTGCGATGGCTACTATTTGTACGGATTCGTAGCTGACATGTGCACTGTCCACATTAAAATAAGCAAATTGACATATGTTGTGCGACATGCTCCTCAAGCTTATAAACTCAGAAAAGTTTTCTGAATCAATCCCAGACGGCATTAAGCAAGGTTACGGCTTTTTGCGAAGATTGCAGGTGTGTGCTGGTTTAACATGAATATTAACTAGGCTGTAGTGAAGTATATGTTTTCTGTGCGTCTATGGGGAATGACATACTGAATGACAAAAATGGTTATCACTGGTCTAGTGGGAATCTCACATGAGTGACAGATCAATCAGTAAAGCAGAATTTCTCCGCAACCTTGTACTGAAACATTTTTTCCCGTTCTTAACATAACTCCAGAAACATTGAGTTACATGTAACCCCACCACCCAGAAGTTGTTCTCACCTTCCTGGCTTTCGCGCGTCTGAATAACGCTTTGATATTGCCTCCCTTGATCTTTAACGCGTGGTTACAGTCCTCCTCCGCCAGTTCATACTGCAAAAACAGAAACATGGTATTATCTATTTTTAGAGGGCATATATAACCACTTTTGAACCTACCATTATACTGTTCGCAGGGGGACAGCATCTTAAAAATGTTCCCATGACACTGTGTTATTCTTCAATAAACTGGAATTAATTAAAACTTCATTCATTTAGCATGCAAATGACCACAGATTTCATTTTCATTTTCTTTGATTACACTGACCTAATGATTGTTGATCGTTAACTTTATGCTTTGTGCGAGCTAGGAGTGCGACAGACGATATTCGATCGTTCTTCAGCTTAAATCATCAGAATGATCACTGCCTGTACCTCAAAAGCTCTTTCTGAGAATTTAAGATGGTTTAAACGTTTCATCATACCGGGCGGAAACCAGAATGTGAAACACCAATGAGATTTGTGTTAACATTTACTTTCCTTCAGTTTGGTTTACTTTAATCTAGTTGGTCTAGTTTAATCCAGTTCGTTTATTTTAGTTAAGTTTAATTTTCGCCTAGTTTCATTTCATATTTGTTTCCTTTGCTTTTTTATAGACATCTTCTGAAACTATAATTTTCAACGGCAGAACCAAGCGCGTTGTTCGAATCTGAAATTCCCAACAATGTAGAAGAGTTAGTCAATGGTACGTTTGCTCGACAGGCAAGCGATTTTTTACGAATTTTAGCAAACTAAAGCCAATAAAAGAATTTCAAAGGGTAAAAAGACATCACCAGCATTCAATGTTTAGTAAAACGATTAAATTAGTTGAACGGTCAACGTAAGAAAGCTTTTTACGGTGACTATATACGTGACTGTAGTCGCACGGCATAAAAGTAGTGATGGCTAGAGTGTGTCTGGCACAAGGTATTATAAAAAATCGCCTTTTAGCCAATAAAGAAAGCTGGATATTAAGATCATTTGTTATTTCCTGGTAGCAAATAAATTATTCTCTGGGCACCAACTAAGCTAATGATCCTCATATTTTTTTTGAGTAGTTCTCATATCCATCATAGAAATTAATTCCAAGTGACCAAATGATTCAGAAACTGCTCAAGTATTAACTGCCAGCATCAGCACGAAGGTAAAAACCAACATGCATAAATTACCATTCCAAAGTTTCCTCGTATATAGTCAGCCCAAACTTGAATTTTAATCCAACGTTTGTGCTTGGTTCTTTATTATACAAATTTAAGAAGACAACGCATCCACTCCTGTAATTTTTAAATTATCGTGTTATAAAATTCCACATGGCAAACTTGATTTTAACAAGCATTCCCAAGTATTCCACTAAACATTCGATTTTAGAAAGTCATCAAGGCGAGAGTCCCTTCACTTCGACTCTCCTCATACAATAGTGACCCAAAAGTGCCCCTGATCAGGGACAATTAAAGTTCACACATTATGTAAAGAAAAAAAAGAAAAAATCCAGCCTTCGGTTCGAACTTCGGTTTGAACATCAGATAAAGATCGACCGTACATATTTTAATCCATATCATATCTCAACTGAAGTCGATTAGAAACATTCGTATGTACTAGTTGAGAATAACAAAAAATTTAAGGTTAAATCACACTAAACATTATATAGCCTGATCTCCGTTTGTTAGTGATTTAATTAAAAAACCACTTGATTTAAAGTACAGTCGCACTATAGCCTTATAATCCTACACATGTGTAATCCACTAGAATACAATAAATGTTATCTTGACGGTTTTTCTTACTTTCTTGAGTTGTAGGTAGCATAAAGCTCTGTTGGTATACACAACGACCTCTTGGGGACAAAGTTTGATACAATCCGTGTAATGATTAATGGCTTCTGTATGTCTGCCCTGAAACGAAAACATTACAAAATTTAGGGAACATGGCGATTAGGGATAACAGTAGACACATGGACAGACAGAGAGAGAGAGAGACAGGAATACAGACAGATAGAGACAGACAAGTAGACATACAAATTGACAACCATGCACAAAGACTGCCAGTACATGTTGACTGATAGACCGGAAGACAAACAGGAGTAGACCATCAGAGAAACAAAGACAGATAGGAAGGCTGAAAGGAAGACATAAAAACCGACAAATAATTAGGCGAGAAGACAGATTGGACAGGCAAACAGACAAACAATTAGAATGACAGATAGACAGACAAACAAAGTCAAACAAACACTCAGACAATGATATTAAAAATTAGAGTGCTGCGTCGGCAGTATTGAACAGCTTGTAGATACTCGAAAGGTTTGGAAACTGACGTTTCGAGCGAAGACCGCTCGTCGGAGTGAAACGAAGCGCCTTCGCTCGAAGCGTCAGTTTAACCATTCTTAAGTTCCGACAGTTTCCCCAAACCTTTTGACTATCTACAAACACTCAGACAGACCAACTAACTGACCGATCAACCAGCAGACTGACTGACAAAGTAGCATAAAGATGCCAAAAA
>JBAHVQ010149227.1:0-23448 GCA_036872915.1 Nanipora kamurai | reverse complement strand
TATGAGCTAATATCAAGTGAGCAACAATGGAATTGTGATATTTCGTCTTTATTTCAAAGACATCATCAGACAGACTTGAAATAAAGACGAAATATCACAATTCCATTGTTGCTCACTTGATATTAGTTCATATCTTGAGTTATCAAGATGACACTCTTGTTCGGAGTTTGTTTTATTTGTTATACTGGAATACGTATGTTTTATCTATGTATCTATGTATATCTAAATGTATGAATAATGTATGCATGTATATATCCATGTGCGTACAATACGCACATACATATGTACCTATGCGTGTGTGGATGGACGGACGGAGGGAGGGAGGAGTAAAGGGATTGAGAAAGGAAGGGGGCATGGAGGGAGCGAGAGAAGAGGGAGGAATAGATAGGCGGATGGGCAAAAGTAAAAAAGGATGGATGGATAGGGGTGTGTAGGTAGATAGATAGGCACGTATCCAGGTAGGGAAGTATGAACTTATGTAGGTACATAGATATGTAGATAGGTAAGTGGTTAGCCAGGTAGACAGGCAGTTAGGTAGGTAGGTAGGTAAGTAGGTAGGTAGGTAGGTAGGGTAGGTAGGTAGGTAGGTAGGTAAGTAGGTAGGTAGGTAGGTAGGTAGGTAGGTAGGTAGGTAGGTAGGTAGGTAGGTAGGTAGGTAGGTAGGTAGGTAGATAGGTAGGTAGGTAGGTACAGTGTGTTTTCTTGTGCAAATATGGGTTGGTGGTAACTCATGTATGACCCCCTGACGTGAAAAATTCAACTTCCCCTTCATTAGTGGCTTGATCTATACTAACGTAATATTCCAAATCTGTTGTCATTAGTGTCAGGTTTTAAGCGAATCTTGTCCAAACAAATTCCACAGGAAACTTCTTCACTTCTACAATTAACACAAAAACATAAAATATGATGCTGTACTATCAAATATTATTTCAATCGATTTTATCAAAAACTGCTTTCTCCCAGCTATATTGCTGATATAAAACCATAGAAACTCACTTTTGCACAGCAAAGGAATATTTCATATCTTCTTCAAACCATGTCTCACATTTTTCTTTGTGTTCTAGGAATGGAAAACAAATGCAGACTGAAGAGACCCTAAAAAACATACTTGGAATTGCCAACTTGGTCGGAATTTTGACTGCGTCCATTGGAAGTTTCCAAGGAAATTTACAATTTTTCTTTAAAATTTTCCTAACTTCCTGTTAAGATTTCCTAATTTTCTGCTTTGTAAAAATTTCCTAATTTTCTGCTTTGAACAAAGGGACTACCCTTGGAGTTTGGAATATTGAGAAGGAACTGTACTAATTTCCTTGAAAGTTGCAATGAAGTCAGTCAAAATTCCAACCAAGTTAGGAACATTTGATGTAGTTCAAAAGCAAAATTTGTTTTAAAAAAAGGTCCTCAACTAATTTAATTGCTTCAGACCATCTAAAATCTTGCACTTTACCAGTAGCACCATAGTCAAGTTAACATGGTACCATACAACAGGTCAACGAACCTTTCTGCTGTGCAGGATTATTTGGGTCTAAACAATGGTGGTTACATATGTCACACTTGAGCCCATGGAGATATGGACATCTGGAAAAACATGAAGAATTTTCACATGAGCAATATGATCTACATAGAAGAGACATTTGCTAATTTCTTTTTTGTTCTAATGGAGTATGTTTTACTAACTTTACTAATACATTTTAAATAGACTCATTTAAATAGACATTTTAAATAGAATATGAAAATAGGCCTATGCACTTATGTTGAAGACTCAATCTAATAACCTTAAAAGTTAACTTTATGTTTTCCACCATTGTGATCTATGAAATATTTTTATATTCTTTATAGTATACACAGTTTGTCTTTGTTTTTACCAGTAGTACTGTATATACCTTCCGTCAATATATCTCAACATACAACCATGGTACACATATATTTACACCTATTTTGCCTTATATGATATGCCTAGTATATAACAACACACCTCTCTAATGTATCTATACCTACTGGTAATTGTGTACCTACACTCATACATATTTCTATCCCTATACCCATACTCACACCATATAAAAACCTATATATACCTAAACCCATAACTATTCCAATACAGTGTAATTGCTCATATACTACTCATATATCTAATGCTTATACATATTCCTATTCTGGTTCCTGTTCCTATACATCATTTTAAATCTCTATGCCTACTTCTATACCCAAACCAATGCCTTCACCCATATGCAATTATACAAAGATATTGTGCATACAATATATTGTGCATAAAATATATTGTGCATGTAATATATAGTGGTAGTATAGTGTATATATAGCACACAAAATAAAACTATGTTTGGATCTAAAGATTATCAATGTTTTGGATGAAATAGTCCATGATTTCTAATCTATGTAGCACTTTTTTGTTCATAAATCAGACAAAAAAAAAACTGAGACAAGGAGACTTGAGTTTCTACCTTTATTTTTTCCAATGATTAATTTACTAAAAGAATATGCAACTGCAGCCAAATATATCAACAGAACGACCTGTTTTACTTACTTGTCTTCTAGTCTGCATGGTCCCACTGCTGCAAATGGACACAACTTGATAAAATAACATAGATTTACAGGTTAATAAAAAGAAGAAAAGAGACAAGTGTTAGGTGTGATTAGTGACAAAGTTCAGAACTAAGTCACATTACTTACAATTAAGCTTGCCTCTTCTTCTGCCACTTTGTCAGGAAAGTTTTCTATACCATTTTTAATAGCTTCTGAATAGGAGATGTTATCTTCCAAGTCTGTCTACATTAAATTTGAAGAATTTCAGAATTGAAATAAACAGGAAATGAATACCTATCATCCCATCCACCAGAAGTAAAATATTTAAAATTTTGGTAAAAATTCTTATAAATACCAATGGTTCTTCCTGAGTCCTCAGAAGGGCAGCCTTTTTTACCAAAGCTTTTTACTAACTCTAATTTTAGGCAATACAAAATAAAACAGATTCTGAAAAACATCATTCTTAACTAGTGATTCAAGCAGAAAAAGAATAGACAAACAAGAATTATGGTTATTATTATTAGGGTTATCACATTATTACCATAATTCTTGTGCGTCCATTCTATTTCTACTTGAATCACAAGTTATTTTTCAGAATCTGTTTTATTTTGTATTTTTTTTAAACTGTCAGCTGGTTATGGTTTTTACGTCTAATTCTAGGCTTTTCAAGCAAATAATAATAAAATGTCAATAGAGAGAATGAAACTTTAAAACTAATACCTTTGTTGTTTCACAGCCACTGGTATTTGTTCTTGAATTATATTTCTGTCCCTTAAAAAGATGAATAATCTTCTCACACAGAAAGATAAAATCACAAGAAAACAGCAAAGGAAAAAGGCAATTGAAAACAACAAAGACAACAGTAACTCTCACTAGTAAAAGAATTAACAATGAATACAAAAAGCTATTTTACCGGGATAAACTCTGGAGCATATACCCAATCTTTACATTGTTCTTTATTAACTGATGTAGATGTTGCTGAGATTTTGTTCAAAGAAACAAACTAGAAAAAGACAATGAAGAACCACCAGGCAGAAAGCGTAATTTAAAAATGAGTATAAGTGCCCAGCAAGCGATTTTAAAAAAAGACAATAAAAAGAATAACATTTATTTGCTAATGTTTCATTCTTTACATCACAACATCTTCAGAGCATTTAAACTGATTTTACAAAAGCTATACTATATATACTTACAATGATACTAGTTTTAAATTACACAAAATGGTTACAAAATATAAAATTCAACTGAACAAATTAAAATAAAGGACAACTAAGTAAATTAACTGTAAATCAGAGTTAAGTGGTCAGTAATTAAAATAAGTTGTGAGAGATGGACCTTCCTTTTTACATTAGTAAAATCATCTGGCATTAGCCAGAGTAGAACACTTAAGTGTGCTCTTACTCCATATACTATTATCCGATTCCTGGCAGTACCTCTCCCTTTGATGAGTAAAATCGTCTGGCATTAGCCAAAGTGAAATAATAAAAGTCTGAGACTGCAGGGAAAGAGTTAATGGGTAATGGCTTTTGACAAGTAAATAAAATAATAAAACAAATAAAGTAATAGGACAACACTTAGAAGTTTCTTGGTGGGGTTGTTTAGTGGGATTTTAAGACATTGGCCTTTTCTCCAAATAATACATAACATAACTTGTAACACTTTAAAAACACTTTGTTGCAGACCATGACTCAACATTGGAATATCCAATTTTTTTTTGTTATATTAATTCATGTTGGTGTATGGTGTTAAAGGCATACAGCATAATGTTGTACCTTAGATGGGCAATCTTCATCCAAAAACTTGAGTAATTCACTTGTTGACAGCACTGACTTTGGTTTGTCAAGAGTAACTCTGATGTTCAAAATAAGGACAGAATAATTATCATTAAAATAAATACATCTGCAATTGTGGATTAATCTACCTTCATGCACTAAAAGCAGTAAAAAATTCTTACAGGAAGGAAACTAATAATAACGATATAGGACGACTAGAGGATGTTCGTCAAGCTTGTTCTCTCAGAAAAACAATTTCTGAGCCCTAGATGGGAATCGAACACTCTTTTGTTCAGCATTTAATAACAATATAACTTATAATTAGGAGCAATGCCATAAAAAGCCTTGAATGTAATCAGTAAAACTGTATGAAATCTAAAAGGAAGCTGGCAAAGATCACAGAAGTTGAATGTGATATGAAAAAACCTACACACAGCTTTAATAAGTCAAGCAACCGCATCTTATATTCAATCTAACTTACAGTACATAATAATTATGGTACCATAACAGATTACAAAATTACTCATGGTACCTGGTAATCTTGTCAGACTTGTTGTGGTCAAACCTACAACCCTTACCATAAGAACAACTACCTTGAAGGTAGAATTTGCAAGTCTATTAGAAAAAAAACATACATTAAAAAATAAAGAAACCAAGATGCCGTAAGCAAATGTGCACTGAGTAAATTTAACAAATACAACAACTCTGATGAATACAGGCAAACCTGACATTTACTCTCCTTTTGACTCTGAAGATGACTGCCGCTAACGCTGTTGAAACATCAGTCACAGTCTTTCTCAAGAGTACACTAACCTGGATGATCAACTTCCACAAACACATCATGATTCTCCCCAGTTCAAACCATTTACTTGAATAAATTTAAATTAGTAAACAACTTTGACAAGGATATTCAAAATTGTAGAAAAAAATGGTTTCCAAATGCCATGGTGCTATATATATTGTTGGTTACCGTACTTGTTGAGAAATTACATGAGAAATTAAGTATACAATAAATCTATCCACCTCAAACCCCTATCCCTAACCCACACCCAGACCCCTACCATAACTCAAACCCTCATCCTTATTGTATCTTGGACCTTAATGCTTGCCTCTTAGGCTGTGTCTGTGGTAATTCACATTCTGTATTAAATGTACCATCAGCAAAAAAGACAGTGCATGTCCTCCAGATTGCAGAGTTAGGCAATTTTCCCTGAGACATTGTCAAAGCCATAAAACAGCAGGTGTTGTATGCAAAATATCTCGGTGGAAGGTCTTCTGGGATGAGGGTAGACTGCAGTTTAGAAGTAAAGTTCTAAAGTACTCAAAAAGTAAAACATATTCTGAAAAATAATGTCATCTTGCAAACTGAAGATTCATATGTTTACATAAAGTCACTTGGTCTGATGATGATTCTGTAATAAAATTGAAATATTACCATTTCACTTTTGTTTCATCTTACATAACACGAATCTTGAGTTTACAAGATGACATTATTTTTTTGGAATATGTTTTCTCTTTTACTTTTTGAAGTTGTTGGCTGGTTGTAGATTTTGATGTAAAATACTCTTTTGACTCTTTTATGTTAAGTGAAGTAACTCATTAATTCTAATGGGTTTTAAAAGTAAATGGTTTGAACCTGAGAGAATCATGACATGTTAGTGGAAGTTGATCGTCCAGGTTAGTGTAGTCTTGAGAAAGATTTTTGGTAGAAGTGACTGACGTTTTGACAGCCTTAGTGGCTTTCATCTTCAGAGTCAAAAGGACTCAAAAGATGAAAGCTGCTAAGGCTGTCGAAACATCAGTCACTTCTACCAAAAGTCTTTCTCAAGACTACACTAACCTGGACGATCAACTTCCACTAACATGTCTAATGAGTTTTGTCAGCAGTTCTCTTACTGCATAATTAGCTTTCAAGTAGAGCATAATTTGTAACTTGTGTCTGCTCAGGGATGTCATTAGGTGCCAGATCAACTCTGTGGTTTAGCACATTCTGCCATGGAATGTCAACACTAAGGGTACGTTTAAACACTATGATTAATCAGGCCATTTTCTGGTTTAGGTGCATGTTAATTAACAAAAAGGAATCTAATTTGAGCACAAGGAACATTCTGTTGACTGCTTTTCAACTTAACATACACTGAAATCAGAAATTGGCCCAATAAACCCAAATTACAACAGTCTTCTAAAGAGCACCCTTGATAATTTTTCTGCCATTATTTTCATAAATACCAAATCTGGTATGAAATTAACACTGTGGGATCTGTGTTACATGATTGGTTGAGTGCATATTTTATGCTAAAAATATATGCATACATTATTGGGTTTATCAGCATCAAAATACCAATGACAGTAAATAAATGATGACAACAGTAAGATGATTATCAATTGATCACTGGTTTTCTGGTCGTTCTACAATCTAAACCAAAAAAAACCGGTTTAATAATAAAACCGAAAAAATCCGGTAAATTGGTTAACCGTCCAAGCTTATCTTAGACAATATATAATATTCCACTAAGGTTATCAAGGAACCTAATTTAAATAACAGAAGGTTTCAAGTAAAAAAGATGGCCATGAATAGCCTACTACAAGTGAACTTATTAAGATCCATTATCATCATAAAATCATGAGAATTCTAACAAAAAATTCATGAGTTGGGTCAATAAAAACTGGCAGCAGTCAGCAACATACGGTATTCGGTCTGTCAGATCGATCATGCGAAAAACAGCAATTTTCTCCTTTCTTGCACACTCCATTTTGAAAGTACCTATGTTACAGGAAAATGAGAACAACTTTAGTAAACAGAAGTTGTAAACTGCACGAGTGGCGCAACCATTCGCTCAGCAAACGTCGCTTTCAGGAACAGCTAAGCATTGATTAAAATCACCACATATCTCACGATTAACCGGGTTACTTACTTGCAAAGAACTTCGGATTTACTAAATAGAATACGGAATTTAGAGTTAGGATAATTTACGGGCTTATAATACATTTTATTTAACATAAAAAAAGCGAAATGAGATGAATAACGAGCCAATTTATTTGCGTACCTTGATGGATTCGCGTTCGTCGCCATATTGAAAATTTTTAGCAGCGAAAGACTGGTACCAAGTTGTTGGTAAGAATCGATGCAGACGGACCATTGACATATATACAACGGACGTCTGCCCGTCAACCGTTGTATATATGTCAATGAGACGGACAGACGAAAGGATGAACGGAGCGGAGAACAGAAGGATAGACGGAAGAATGGATCGAAGGAAGGAAGGAAGAAATGAAAGAAAGAAGTGAAGGAGGGAAGGGAGGAAGGAAGTAAGGAAGTAAGTAAGTAGGGAAGGAGGGTAGGAAAGTGAATAGACATAGGAAGACGGAGGGAGAGACGGAGGATAGCACAAGACTAAATGGAACCCAGCCATTTGCCCATTCGTTTTTTTAGGTCTGGATTTTTTCATAATACCTCTGTAATAAATCTCACTTAGAGGCTGTCTCAAATGTTGTTTAATATTTGGAGATTTGTAAACAAATTCCCAACGCAGCCAGGTGAATAATCAGACATGGTTTTACGCTACTCTGGCTTGAAAAGTTTTGAACGTAGCTTACAAAACAATCGTTCATGACCAATAGTTTCATGAACGAATGTCTGATTTGGAGAATTATAAGAGAAACGTGCAGCGCCCGAGGATATGGGGATGTTAATCTACTCAGAGGGAAACCGAGGCACTCGCTTCGCTGACTTTTACCGCCAAATTACTATTCACAGTAAGATTTTCTGCGTACATAAACCAAAAGAAAAACAGGGGCGAACGGATTTCTATGCAGGAGCTTGAGAGTCCAGATTCAGAAAGTTGAAGTTAGTGAAAATTGTAAAACCCACAAAAAAATTTAAAAAACTTTAAATTTTCTAATTTTATTGTTATCTTATTTGCTAACGACAGATTCCCTTTAAGATTGCTTTAAACTTTTTTCTATATATCTAGCTAACTTATTTTTTTAGCGCTATGTTACATTTTATGGCTGTCGACAAAGTGAAACTTGGTAACTCAAACATAGCCTGAGTTTGTCGTGGTGGTACTGGCTTTCATATTTTCATTAGTTTCATATTTGTTTGCATTTCTCTTCATCACGTGATAAAGTAATATGAATAATACCAATAAAAGAAACAAACCACCCAAGATAATAAGAATGATGGCGTATATGGGAAAGGTGTCATCTGAAAGAAAAGGAAAGAAACAAATATTGAATTTAGGCAGAATAAATTAGACACATACAATAACTTTAGCTGAACCAAAAGAGATCAATTTAAGTCTTTTAATCATTGAGTCATGTGTGCGAGCATCTATGGAAATCGGTCTGGACGAAACGAATATTTTTCAATTTTTCATGCGACTTGAATCTCCTCAAAGGGTTGTTACAAATTACACGAAAGAGTGTAACGACAGGGTGTAACATCATTCATGCAACATGTTTTTCAAAAATACATGTTGCACGAAGAGTAAAAGAAAACTCTACTTTGAAAATCAGCTGCAAATACTTTCGTTATCTGCAACGATTTTTCTTCACGACACCAGTTCCAGGAAATGTTCCTCCGTATAGGACAGGATTATTTTTTCTTAAGCAGAATTCAATTGAAATTTCTGCAACCAGAACATGGAAAGAGCCAGGACTAAAAGCCATATTATAAAAGACGATTTTTCTTGCAACTTGCAAGGTAATGTCTGTGACAAAAAAATCATTGCGTGTTGCTCAGGGGATGTCAGACGTTCGCAATTTTCTCTGCAATCGGTAATATATCAGTCATTGATCCCGCGAAATAATTATGATTGTCGGCGGTTCTCCGAAAATAGACAAAGCGTAGCATTCGTAGTATTGCAAGACAGTTTGGAAAAGGGAGTGTTAGAGTACACGCTGCAACCTGCCGTGTAGCGTTGTGAAAAGTAGAAGATGGTTCAAATTTTCCTGCAACTTGTCCTGTCATTTTTCATTGCGAGACAAGTTACAACGAGGGGAAATTACAAGTGGAATTTCTTCTGTATCTTGTCTTACAACTCCTTTGCGTTGGGAGGAGCAAGAAAAATTGCCTCATGTAACATGCTTAGCTTTTAGCAGTGGAGAATAATTCAGCAGGTTACCTACCTCCTGCTTCATCGTTGATTTCTTTGTTCGTTGTTAAGAATGACGTCAGATCTGCTTCTAGGGCACTAGTGTTAATAAATTCAAATTCCTGTAAAAGATATAACAAAACAATTTGTATATATCATCAGCCAAAAGTCACCTATTGTGGGTGAACTCGGAGATAGCTGGAATGTATAATTTTCCAAAAACTAATTATAAAGCTTCAGTAACATAACCTTCGCTCAGTCATTCAACTGGCTTTATTTTCCATCTGTAATATTTATTTATTTATTTAAAAATCAACGAATTATGTACTTAAGTTATTAAGTAAATTACACCGTACTTTTGAAAACACAGAGACACGCAAGAACAGAAAGTTGACCAAATCATTTGAGAAACCAGACTCTGGAACTGTAGCGGAAATAGTTATGGCACTTGTCACTCCATCCGACGAGTTAGATACGGCCAGAAGATCAATCTGGATGTTAGCTGAATCATTTCTGCTCAAATCAATAACCTTTGGCATATATGATGATACCAAAGATTTATCGTCAATTACCAGAATATTGAATCTCTGTCTTGATCCATAGTTATGGAGGGAAACGTTAATTCTGGAGGTTACATTTGGAGAGATCACAAGACTGTTTGCCTTGAGGAATTGTACACTGAATTCAAATTCTTGAGGTGTCATCAGGGGAGGGAGAACTCGCTGAATGATCTCATTATTCTTGCTATACCCAATGAACATTAACCTGAATGCGTAAGGCGGTGTAAGCAGTGAACCATAGTATGAGTTTTTATAAAGGCGTCGTCCTCGCACTAAATGAAATCTCTCCAACTGCTTCCCGCTGGTATCAATCAAATAAGCTGTAATATTCTTGCGAGACTGGAGTAAGTCAATATTTGTGGGTGTAACATGCACAAAAAGCTGCTTTCCTATAAGTAAAAAATAAAATACAACTTATAAAAATGATAAGAAGGCTAAAAAATCTTAACAAAGGAAAACTCTAGATCTTCACCATTTGTTTACTATGCTGTAAACCATTACCTTTAATGGATTACTTTGCAGTGGAAATGCAAAAACATAACTGGTAAAAAAGTATTTTACGGCAAGATTGTGGAACGCTACGAGTGATTATATAAAAATCATACTGAGCGATCTATTTGTTAACTCGGGTAACTCGAAAACTAAGCATGATTTAATAAACGTTCGTGGTGTTCCACAATCTTATCTTACATAACTTTATTGCTATGTAGTCATTCAAGGAATTAATGAGTAGAAGTTTGCATTGAAGAGTTTTTCAGGAAAATTAGCTTAGGTCCTACTCTCAGTTTGTTGACTTTTAACACTAGTATCCTAATATTAAATGCAGATTTAATATCAATGAGCTACGAAAATTATAGTATACTTTGTTGATTATCAGTTCCTGTATCGGGGCTTAACCAGGCCAATAAAGACGTTTGAATTAGTGAAATAAGACATGGCTTACATGTGACATGCCCAATGAAGTATCTAAGGGAGGGTACCATGCCATGTCCCTCCCTCTGGTGCCTTGTTGCATTACAGATTTACACATGTTTGATTCATACACTTATTATTATTTAGAAGAGATTTTCCTTTCAGGATGGGCCAGAAAAAAATAACCAGCGTCACCGTCGTTTCAATAAACTGGTCTTTCAGCTGGTCGACTTATGATCTCTCGTGGTTGGCCGTTACCTTCCCCCCTTAAGGAAAATCCTCGCTACCCCACAAGACATCTCTCACTTATGGCACAGAAACGCTCATCACAACATAAATTACATGTTTGTGGAAGTTGATCGTCCAGGTTAGTGTAGTCTTGAGAAAGACTGTTGGTGGAAGTGACTGACGTTTCAACAGCCTTAGCGGCGGTCATCTTCAAAGTTTTCGACTTTTTGACTTTTTGACCTTTTTGACTCTGAAGATGACCACCACTAAGGCCATCAAAACGTCAATCACTTCCACCAACAGTCTTTCTCAAGACGACACTAACCGGAAGATCAACTTCCACAAACATGTAACAATTCTCCCATTTACTTTACAACGTAAATTACTTTCACGATTTGATTACTATGCCGTAAATTATTACCTTTTATGGGATTACTTTGCAGTGGAAATGCACCAGCACTTTCGTTACGTTGTAAAGTATACGAAAACACCTGGCTACTTTGTGCTGTCACCTGGAGAGAATATGAGCCATTTGCAGTGATGATTAACGACCAGTTACCAGTCTTTGGTCTGTCCAAGCGGATGCTGTGGACCGTTGGTGTGTGAATTAATGTGGTAATGATTCCAACATTATTGTACCCTAAATAACAAATAAATCAAGTATTACTGTGTCAATCCCTTCGGCATTAGTATACTTTTTGAGATTAAGTATGAGATTTTTAAAGCACAACAGATTTCTGATTAAAAATGTCGTAAGTAGCAAAGGGTTGCGACGATTGTGGCATTGCGACTCTTGCATGAAAACTAGGCTAAAAATCAGTTGTAATTCTCGTAACTGCGACAACTGTGATCTCCACGATTGCAATTCGTGTCATTTAACTCTTCCGAGCCAGTAACGATCCCTTAGTATTTTACTCTGCCTAGCGCAGGACGATTTTACTCGTCAATGGGAGACCAACAGTCAGGAGACCGTTAATGGAAAATGTCCTGATTTATCTTTCAATTAAACCGCAAGAGCTGCACAATTTGTGCTAATAATTATTGCATACACTTTTTCCTACAAAAAAGCGTAATGATGTCTTTCCTAGCTTATAAAGGTAATGAAATAAAATAACTTTCAACTTTAAACTTTCAAACGAGAACTTGTTTCAACCTCAATCCCAAGATCACTCTTACCAATCGATAAAAATTCCTGGGACTAAGTTTGTCTGTTACCTTGTGGAGGAAGTACTTCAATATTGGCTTTATCTTTTTCTGAACTGAGGATGACTGTCATCGACCAAATGGACGAATCACTTTGCACATGAAACGTTTTGTTAGTGGTAATGTATGACCAATTCCTTACTACACTAGCAGTAAGCAGGAGAACCTGATTTAGGGTATTATTCTTGTGGAAAACATTTCGAAGACGAATGACTTTGATAGCTTCATTAATATTTCCCTTGGTGAACGAGAAGAATTGACCTCCAGTTGTAGTCGTCAAATACTCGTAGGAGGATCGGCGGTGTGTCAAGTTACGTCGTTCACAGCCCTCCGTGACAAAAAAATAGATCCGACATTGTTTTCTCAGAGCAATCGACACAACCGAGGGTACTAACTGTGCATCAGTGAAATTCCCATCAGCAAAGTAATAGATATCCGAGTCTGGACGAGTGTGCGTCAGAGCGTGGTACAAACCATTCATACCCAGTCCGTCACAAGCCTCACCACTTACTGTCAGGGATTTTGATTTAGTTCCTGCCACCTGTGAATTTCGGGTAACATATACAGGTCGAACATCTACAAAAACAGAACAATTTAGAATAATATATCTGAAGAGACAGTTGCACGGACTCAAGTGAATAAAAACGTTTATATATTCGCAGGAAACGACATCCGCATGCGCAGTTAGCACTTCATGGTCAACGAAACACTTCGTACTTCTCTTGTACAAAGACTTGCTCTTGCATATTTAATTGTACTTATGTTTATGCAGGTGATGGAAACCAGCTGGCTTTAAGGAAAAACTCGCACCTACCCAACTGAAATCTTAGGAAACTTTTTTCTTGCTCAAATTTGAGAGCCTAAAGCCCCATCCAATTAAAGTAAAACTTTTTTAAAAAATGCTGGTCGAATATTCTACGATGGTTAGCCAAACATATCAAACATTGTTTATCAAACATCGATCATCAAACAAGCTGTTTTTCCCAGAATTTGCCACAACACCCCTGCCAAGGCGTTTATGGCCAGACTAATTCATCCGTCTCTTTTATTAAGCTCTGAAATCTTTGGCCAGATTAAATCAGTTGAGAATAGGGTTCCTGTCAAATAAAAATCGCTTTTTTCTAAGTTGTACACGGGATCATGACGTTGTCTTGAGCTGCTTGTAAGAAATCTTTTGATTATTAAATATAGGGAATGATGAAGGTAGCACACCTCCTTGAATGTGTGATCTGGTACCAGGGAATTTTAGTCCTCTTCTAGAATGAAAGCTTATCCGACGGACAATACGCAATGGGGTTTTTTTACAGGGCAATTATAAGAAAGTTAAAAAGTAATATCTGTTGAATCATTTCTCTATACCTGTGTCGCTAAACGCCACTAGTACATAATGGACGTCTTTCCCCGTGTTGTTTGAATCTTTTATAAACTGAGTGGTAACATTTTTCACTACAGCAATTTCACCTGAAATAAATGAAAACGGTCACAAAATTCAGTTCAATTCATAATTAAATCAAGAATTGAAATAATACTATTAAATTAATTTTACTTGATTGTTATTTAACTTAATTTAGATATAAATAAAATTGACTATGTGTCCTACATGTATAATAGGCTGTTGTTTTATCGATTCTACCTACTAACAAATCACTGCTAGCTTGGATAATGAATTAATCTAATTCATTTGCTAATCATTGCTGAATTCCTTTGGTAATCATTATCTTTGGTTGTTGTGTGTATTAATACTATATAGTTCGTTTTCTACTACAAGAGCTAAATTTAATTTCATTGTGTAAATTATTGCTCACATTTTTATATTAAGAATAAACGTTGTATCACCTAAAAAGTTCACGATAACATAGAAAATTTTTGAATTTACAACATACCGTCCATTTCAGATGTGGTCTTAATTGTAATTGACAAACTATATTCTTTATCTATATTTAGAAACTCTGCGAACTTTTTGTCGCCCACTTCCTGTCGTACATGGTCGAAAAATATCTTGGTCGCGTTTACAGCAACGGTAGCTGCTTGTTCATGAAGTCTATATCCAACAAAAATGGAAAAAATTAGGTAGACGAGTTGCATAGATACCAATAATAATTTCATGCATTGACACAACTGAGACGGGTTGTCTCAAAAAGAAGTTGCAAAGAGTTGTTAAAAACATTAATGTAAACAGCTACTTGAACTTAGCAGCTGTTAATCAAAGGTTGTAGAAGGCGGGGATTTATTGTTCCCCCAGTATCTGGTTCAAGGAAATCTTAAGAGGTAGCAAATTTGTTCACGGAATAAAAGATCTTAGATCAGTACTGCGAGTGATTGTTGCGAAAGTAGTATGACTTGCTTCTCTTTTGGCCCGCAGATGTTAAACATTCATAATTTAGAAAAATGAACTAGCTTCGAAATATTTTTGAACTTTTTGAATATTGTAAATCCAATGAACCCTAAGAAAAATTGACAGATTGAAAATGAATAATTTAGTTAACGTAAAACTGAGGTAATCTAGGTTAGTGTAGTCTCGAGAAAGACTGTAGGTGGAAGTGACCGACGTTTCGACAGCCTTAGCACCGGTCATCTGCAGAGTAAAGTGAAGAGTAAATGTAAATATAAAAACCTTTAAACAACGAAATTTTCTCCATGAGAAAAAGTAATACGATCACTTAACGCGCTTACTATCGACTCAGGTGTTCGGTACGGTGATCATCAAAACTGTACGGACTACCGAAACATCACAAGCTACAAAAACGCACGCAACCTATACTAGTTTCATTTTGTGGGCCGGCTAGCTACGAACTTTCCAAATACTTAACAGCTATACTGCAAGCACTAACCAACAAGTCACAACATAAACTGACAATCTACTGAAACCTTCACTAACAATCTCAAAACAGTACAAATACCAGACAACTACAAACTAGCGTCTTTTGACATGAAGTCATTTTTTACCAGTATTCCGCTTTAATTGGCACTAGAATGCACTGACACATATCTGGTTAAATCTGATATTTACTCTTCACTTGACTCTAAAGATTACCGCCGCTAAGGCCTTAGAAAAGTCTGTCACTTCCACTACACTCAAGACTACACTAACCTGGACGATCAACTTCGACAAACATCTAAGTAAACCTGGGGGAAAGTTAAACGCTAAACGGTTTGCTGGATGTTGCCAACAACACTCCCCCATTCCAACCAAGGAAAGCTACCGCCATTAAAAGTTAAGGTCTAATGGAAAAATCTCTGTTATTCCATCGAGATTTCGAGGTAAATTTAAGAAGCCTTCTTGCGAGAATCATTTTGCAAGCAGGATCCTTACTTGAAATGTGGCGAAAGAGGTCTTTGAAAAGAATCTTTGTTTATTCCCCCAGTAGCCATCAACGTTCGGGAGGGATCTAACACGCCACCATGACTGCATTTACCAACCATCATTGGTTTATCTTTGCTGCTGGTATAACCGCTGGTCAGCTTCCTTACTGTCAAAACTAAGTTGTCACGGCAATTATCAGTTTGAGAGAAAATATTTTGAAGGCTTGCTGGCGGACAGTCTCTGCAAGTGGCTTCATCGGGTCCAGCGACGTCTTTTCTAGAAATAATTAGATTACCTAGAACAGGAAGTGCAACTGTGTTTCCGATCTCAACCCAGTTGGAGTGGCTATAAAAATCTTGTAATGTATGAAGAAATCTCCCAGCATCTTCCCTCGCTTTCTCGTATTTACCCACATCGTCTCCTGCACTTTTTAATAGGTAAATAACTCGTTTCTTCAAGGCAAATAATCTCTGCGAACCAGCAGCGAATTGTTCTGCGTCGACGTGTGCCCTTCTCAGTCTTGTCTCTCGCCTGTCTACCAAAACATTTCCCGCCTCAATTTCGTCTACTGCATCTCTGAAGTTTGAGGACCTGACCAAGTTGTATTCTGGCAAATTAAAAGCTTCTAATAGATTGTCAGACATGTTTATTTCGCTTGCATATTGTGGATTATCTTTAAGATAATCAACAACAGAAGACCATATTCCAGTGCGTGTGATGAGTTTATGACTGATGGATTCCCAGTCGTTAAACAGACGAAGGTTGCCTGGTATGAAAGCAACTGAAAATCCGATGGAAAGGAACAAGCACGTGATAAATTGCATCGCCATTGTGTGTTCAACAGAATTAAAATTACAGAGCAACGTTGTGTCAAAAGAGCTTTGATATCGTGACAAAGTCACCCACAAAGCACTTCAAGAATCAGTGTTAAGGCAAAGTAATAATTGAAAAGCAAATGAACAGGAATCATGGACGAGTGAGATCGTATTAATATGCAAACTTCATGGCTGCAAACTTTCATGAACAAAGAATACTTTGAATATGTACTGCCTAAGCGGAAGTCACAATATGATAATAGTGGTAATAATTTTAATCATTATTATCATATCGTGACTTCCACTTAGGTAGTACATATGATAAACCTGCACCCTAGCTCGCCATCTGAGTCGTGGTAGCTCAATGGTTACAGCGTCTCACCGGTCATCAGAAGGTTATGGGTTTTCTTCCCGTCTAGGGCTCAGAAATCGTTTTTCTGAGAGAACGAGCTTGACGAACGTCCACTAGTCGTCTAAGACAAAGAATGTTACAATTCATTGAAGATACGAAACTGTATTTATATTCTGCTGCTAGTCCCAGGCCTTTTGCTTGCGGTCAGATCACCTGGAAAGAATTGAATACAAATCGATCATTTTGACCAGAACATTTTAACCCAAAGGAAGGGGCTTGTAACCATAGTAACAGCGCCATAGTATCCGCTACAATAAAGCAGGAAACAAACTTGGAAAACAAACATTTTGACACAAAATTTGAGAAAAACAGGATGAAACTGAAAACGGTATTATATCGACTTATTTTAAAACCTTTGTCTAGCTGTTATTTACATACAAGCCCAGGCGAGATGATATCGTCACCACATAACGAAGCGGCGTTAAGCATTGAACTACAAGCGGGCCCATTTATTAACGAGATGGCTGGATGGAAAACAAATGACATACATCCTTGAATGTTTTGCGACTTTGACGCAATGGCATCGCCTTTTCTGAGTTTTAAAAGCTTTTCCAAGTTATCGTTTACTATATGGTATGTATTTATGCAAATACCTTCTTACACATGCCAGTTTACGCTACTCTGGCTTTTTTTGGCTAAGTTTTGAACGTAGTTTACGAAACTACCGTTCACCTGGCTGTGTTAGGAATCTGTTTACAACTTCTAACTATTCCTCAAAGCAGATTTTTTACTTGACAAGGAGCACAAGTTCGTCAAGTCTGAATCCGGTTTAAAAAACCTCTCCTAGCACAAAGACCAGCTCTCCCAGATGAATCATATCAGGAAATAGTAAAGAATATACTGTAACTGTTGCCGCATGCCATCCAGCATGGCTTGCTTGTTGTTTAACGTCCCCATAATCCAACTACGAAAATGATATGTTTGAAGCAGGGTTTACACAAATCGAGAGAATTACAAAGATAGCTTCGTAGATGCTCACCATTAGTATGTAGTGTAGAATTTACTCTCAGATTGCCCTTTTCCTCTAAGCGATGAGTTATCAAAGAAACAAAAAGGCTTTCTAAAACAATTCTATTAATATCATCACTATGAGAGCATTTCGGGCACACTGAAACACTTAGATGGCGGAACTTAGACCACAAACAAACAAAGTCTTCTGTTTCTGGTCAGGTGGTATCCCCAAAACGCGGCTTTTTTTAAATTTCTTTTTGTACTTTCTGGTTTCTATATTAAAGTACATACATGTAACATCACATCCGTTCTGATATTGTATGCTGTTTAATATCAGCTATGGCCAAATTTACAGCCTTTTAATAGAAATATATTTGGGAACTATTTTTAAATATGACATAAAAACGTTCAAATATATAAAATACTGTAACAAAAAGACTATCAAATGCCAATGCTGTCAAATGTGAATTATCAAAAACCTATAGCCAGTAAGTTCTCAAAAAAAAGGGTTGACGCGCATAGTCAAAAATGACGCGCGCGCTGACCAGAAATAGAAGACTTTTTTTTGGTCTAAGGCTGTTTGGGCGAAATAAACTCCTCCGCTTTCCAACGTTGGTGCCCTCAGATAGACATTAGCTAACGATTTAAAAATTTTATTTGTACTAATCCTAACCCAAAGAGAAACCCTAACCTTAGATCATTTTTAATTTCTAAGTTTCCGATCAGACTTCTGACGAAATATCAATTAGAGATCAGTGAAATAACCTTCTCCTGATAAAGCCTACATTGTACTCAAACAATGATATAAAAGTAGAGTGCTGCGTCGGCAGTATTGAACGGCTTGCAGATAACCAAAAGGTTTGGGAAACTGCCGGAACTTAAGTATGAAAAAACTGACGTTTCGAGCGAAGACCCTTTGTCGGAGTGAGACTTCAAAGGGCTTTCGCTTTCACTCCAACGAAGGGGATTCGCTCCAAACGTCAGGTTTTTCCAACCCTTTTGGTTATCTACATTGTACTCAGTTGTTGATAAACTTTAAAAAATTTACCGGTAACTTTAGAGTTAGAAGTTATTGAGGGCTAGGGTAAGCGTTAAGGTTGAGATTGGAGTTAGAGGTAGGGTAAGAGTTAAGATATAGGATTATGATTAGGGTTAGGGTTAGGATTGGAGTTAGGGTAAGGGTTGTAGTAAGGGTTAGGGTAAGACTTTGGGTAAAGGCTTCCAGCCGTTCGACAATTTAGAGTTTGATCGAGGGCTTAAAATTGATATACTTCAGTGGTTTTTTGTGGCTTAAAATTGATATACTTTTGTGGTTTTCTTTCCGATTTTGATGTCATGGCGACGATGGGCACTTGACTTTTTTCTGAGGGGGAGAGGCAGTTTACGAAATGACACTGTCAAAGTCGACGCGACGTCTTATCCGAGCAGGAAAGTGGTACGACGTTACGTCCATATTGTCAGTAAAATTACAAACTAGGAACCGGTTGTTCAAAGCCTAGATAGTTTATCTAGTGGATAAGTCGTAACAAATGAACAGCGATATTCAAGCACTGGACAACTGAACTTACATTTTATCCACTGAAGTTGGAGATGCCTAGTGGATAGTTCTATTCGGAAGATACAATGTATGTTTGGTTTTTCAATGTATCGACAATGCCATTCACTAACTTTAAATTATCCACTAGATAAGCTATCCAGGTTTTTAACAACTGACTCCAGGTCATCAATTGACCTTTTCATAAATAAATCTAGCATCCAACGCCTGAACTTCATTCGTTTGAATTCCACTGAAAAAAGACAGAGCTTAGAACAACGAGTAACAGTCACAACGGCCATATTGTGCAAGCTCGTTCACGTTTCCGTCAATTGCTCCACTGGCTCTTCATTTACTGATTAGAGAGGTTAGGATTCGCGTTTACGGCAAACGGCAAATAACACTGAGGTTAGGCGCTCAGCTGAAGTGGATCCAAGTACTCTTGATGACTCCTTCCGTTCAGAAAGTTAAAAGGTTCGTAGACTGCCGAATATATGCAGGAAAATTCTGATGACAACTTACTCCTTGCAAAAAATCCACGGCCATACCCATCTTAATAACTCTTCCAACATGTTCTCCGATAATTTTTAGAGAGTTAAATTTTGTGTAACCCTCTCTTGATCATAAAACAGAATGGATGGGAGAGTAGAAAATTTTCCTAGCTCCAGGGAGTTTAAAAGAGTTAGCAAGTTAATCAAAGTCAACGGAAGCCTGTTCGTTGTTTGACTACCACTCAGGAAAACGTGACGGGAATGTGCGCCGCAAGGTCCAAACAAACTGAATACTTGAATGATAGCTAGTAAATTGTATGCAATATATCGGTTTAAAATATTGCTGGGTTGTACGTGACGTCACGACTGCCATATTGGTTGGCAGCTACAAAAGAATATGGTATTAGATGCTACTGTACCTACCAACCAACATGGCTACCGTGTCTTTTTTCCTCCGAGCCTCAGGGGATTAATTGCAACCCACCAATGTACGAAGAAGCCTTCAGCACTGAATTTACGTGCACAGTGTCGTTACTGAGGGTGAACTCTGGTGTTCTTCTCTTTCTCTTATTGCAAAGAAAGTTAAAACTAAGTTAACTCTCGCACCCGCCTGTATTTTCCAAAGAGAGTTAAATCAAAATTAACTCTTTTATAACCACCGAAGAAACGTCGGGAGAGTTAATCTGTTTGGGTGTGGCCGTTGATGAAAATGGGAGGTGGAGGCGCGTCTTCAGGTGAACTCTCCGAAATCATAGTTAGCCGATTTAAAAAAATAACTCTTTAGCCGTTCCCCAGCTTGACCACTGTTGTGTAGTTGGCGGCAAAAAAATTCGCTTTTCGCCATTTCTGGTAGCATTGTTAAAGGTACTTCACATTATCCCCAGTCGTATTGGTTTTATGTTAAATGCATCGAATATGTAAGCAAGCCCAATTGTTTTCCCTGAGCCGATCCCATATGTCCCATACCACATTGCGTTAGCCTTGCGGGTAAGCCAAGCAAAAAAGCAAGGGTCTTGGCGCCGGCGATGAGTGACCCCTGGACTGATCTAGTGACCCCCGGACATCCAGCACTCAGTCATCAGTGATTTAAGGGCATCAATCAACAATTTTTCTGATCACCTACCTCAGGGATGAATGACCCATGTAGCTAACATCTGAGAGTTAGGATTAGGGTTAGGATTAGGGTTTGGATTAGTTTTAGGATTAGATTTAAGATTACGGTTAAACGGGTTTAGATTTCGGTGAAGGTAAAGTTTCAGTTTCCCATGTGCGTCATTGATCCCTGAGGTCATTCATCACTAGGGATAAGGGTCAATCATCCCTGGCTGTATGTTTACTTTTAGGAAAGAAGATGTACTGCCAAATTATTTACTAAAAAATGCTGAATGTAAATGTATAATTATTGAACACATAAAAACCTTACATACTGGTAAGTAAACAGGGAATTTAAGAGACCAATCAAAGATCTGAAAAGTCATCCAAATAACTAAATCTCCTACAAGATGTCCCACTGACCTGAATAAAATCAACTGGAGTAAGCCAGTGTAAAATTCTCTGACATTTGCAGGGATAAAACTCTAAAGGACTACTGTAGGAGGGAGAGGATTAATGGTCCTTTTTACTCCAGATATCTCTCTAAGTAGTAGCACAGCCAGATGAAACTGATTGGTATTAGCTGCATTACAATTTTGAATGTCACCTTGTGAAGGAAAGGGTAAATGCTCATATTGCTAGCTAAAGAAGTCCAGTATGCTGTTTGTTGACTTCTTTCAGTAATTATTTCATCTTTAAATGCAACCAAGCAGTACCAACTGTAAACTTTTATTTGGGGGGTAATCGAATAACTGCTGACAGCATTAGCCATTCATGGGGGTCTAGCAGTATTCTTCCCCCCAAAAAATTTAAATTCTATTGGCTCTGAAATGCCACTTTCAGCATGAATCAATGAGTTCTTTTTCCAAAAAAATCAATTTTTACAAAAATTTAAATGCCAGATTTCTGTCTTTCAGCACAAATGCTTTGAAAAAATCCTGGTGGGGTTTACTCTGATGGGGTAACCTGCTCACTTTACTAGCTGTGGCCCTCCCAATATTCAATGATTTAATGGAAACAAAACAAATTCTTAAATTGCCTGTGAGAGTGAATCTATATTTTATCTAATTTGACTCTGGCAGGGTGTTTTCTTATAATAACATAAATTTGTCCTCTTCTACATGTAACTTATTCTTTATTTTTACTTGTAATCAAAGCTATAATAAGGTACCGGGAATACAATGATTACATGAATATCTTATTGCAAACATGAACAAATCTAACTGTATGAGCTAAAAAACATGGTAACAAGTGGTGAAAAAAGTACAACTAAACTGTGCATAATTGAAGATCAAGGATTTCCATTGGCCTTTCCAAACATTCAATTTTATATAATTGAATGAAAAATTGAATAGAGCATTCACAAAAAGTCAATAATACATGAAAGATTTTTAAAATTACAATATGGCACTAACAAAGATATACTTTTAAATATTGAGATGATGTACTATGTCTATTTCTTGAGGTCTACGACTGAGTGTGATTAACAGACTATAGCACAAAAATGTTAAACAGCCAGCACATTGTATAAGAAGTGTACATTTCTATTATTATTTCTAAGCATAAGGACAAAACAAAAGGCAAAACAAAGGAATGAAGTCAAGCCTGTGACATAAGGATTGTCATAAGCAAAAGCATAAGCCCTAGCATAAGCCAAGAGCCAAACAAAAGACAAAATAAGGAAAAATTCTTGATGCTTTGTCTTCACAAGTCTCAGTGGAGAAGTCATGCTTGGTTTTCATGCTCATCTACTCCTCATGCTTATGTTGCATGTGTGAACCAGGCTTAAGGACTTAAAAACACTGCTGGGTTAAATCTTTGAAACACATCAGCCAGCATTAAAGTTAACTAGAAGAAATATAAAATAAAAATTGACAAATCGAATAAAGGGCATTATTTAAGGTACTCCATACCTATGAAGTCAAAGGCCCTGTTGTATACAACTCTCAATCACGATTTGATCACGGTTTGAGTGGTTAAATCGTAATTAATTTGGCCTGGGTAATTAAACCACTTTTATAAAGGTTTCCAGCAGGTATAAAAATCATAGATTTTACAAACTTAACTCCCCTTTAATACATAAGGTTGACAGTAGTGAGAGCTATATTTTTATATTATAAGATCGTATAATGTTCAAAATGTTCCCTCGGTTCTGTAAGTACACCTCTATCAGGAAACCAGAGAAGTTAAAGAAAGAGATCAGGGCAATGCCTCACCAGTTGTCAATATCCATTGGTGTGACGTGGTTTTGAATTCCACCCGTGTCTCCACAATCTGAGTTTACACACGCGCCTACGATTAGTTTAATTTTCACACGATACGCTTTCTCTTCAGCACTTTCGATGCGCGACTTCCAGTCTCCATCATTGCTGATTATTTGCGTATGGAGTCCATGATTCTCGTCGTAACATTCTTGGACCAGATATTGGTTGTCTGGATCAATACCCGTCACCTTCTCTATAGGCCCGTTTACACTACAATCATTTTTGGCACGGCACTCTTAAATAATGGCACGCGGGCCAGTTTTATTGGGTACG
>JBAHVQ010148249.1:0-23503 GCA_036872915.1 Nanipora kamurai | reverse complement strand
AGAAACAGGAAGAGAAGAACTGTTAAGATTATCATAAAGAGCGTTAAGGTCAGCAATGTGTTGAGCAAGTGGACAGTTAAGAAGATGTTGTGCTACAGCGCTAGTTGAAATATTAGTAGACTGTTCAGTAAGACGAGTTTCAAGTCGTCGTTCTGTTTTTCCTATGCGTTTATGGCTGCAACCTGGGAATGTTATTTTGGAGGCTCTTTCAATCAAATACAATAAACCCGAAATAAATAATGGTATAAAAGCTAGCAAAGAGCTCTCACTATTTCCCTAGTGTCATTGCACCATTGTAACGTTATCTCTTCCTGTGATCTCTATTACTTTTTAATCCCCATTCTCACCATCCTAAGCTCTTAATTATCTTCTCAGCTTGTAAATAAGTGATGACATCATCTCTTTAAAACAGTAGCGATAGATACACAAGGCGGAAAGCGTAAATATAAATATAAGTGCCCAGCAAGCGATTTTAAAAAGAGACATAATAAAAAGAATAACATTTATTTGCTGACGTTTCGTTGTTTACATCACTACATCTTCAGAGAATTTAATCTGATTTTACAAAAGTTATACTATATATACTTACAATGACACTAGTTTTAAATTACACAAAACGGTTACAAAATTTAAAGTTCAAACGAACAAATTAAAATAAAGGTCAACTAAGTAAATTAACTGTAAGTCAGAGTTAAGTGGTTAGTAATTAAAATAAGTCGAGAGAGCTGGATCTTATAGTGGCGTTAAGAACTGGGTTAAGCTTGGAAAATAGAAGACTCTCACGTATGAGAAGATCGGATTCAGAACTACCTGATGAGGGTATTTTGAAATCAGAGGCGGAAACAGGGTGTTTGTCTATGTGTTTATGTGCAAGAATACTTGACATAGTTGAAACTGAACGGTTCGCCTTTGACTGGAAAGAACCGTTCTGCCATATATAAAGGGCCTAACCGAACCGTAATAACAAGAATTTTTCGTAAATATGACATACGTCATTTATAAAATAAATTGTAGGGACTAACGATGGAGTTGCATAGAAGAGCCTGGACGCAGTTTTGAAACCCGAAAAAAGGAACACATAAGAAACTACACACGGCAGGGTAAAACTTTGCTAATGATACCTAGACTCACGACCACGGAATAAGCTTTGATAACAAACATATACTCGACAGGAAAACTATCGCAAACGGTTCACAGGTTGGTTCACAGGAAAAACTATTCAAGCCGACAACAATACGCCATTCTAATTCTATTTTTATCACGTTCTTATCCTTTTAATGTAGACCTGTTGTTGTGTTTTATTTCGTTATACGTTTATCTGATCAAAGATTGCAGTCTGGCAACCGAAAGCGCGTCACGAAAATTCTTTGATCAGAGAACGTGTTACAATTTTTTGTTCGTGATCAGCATCATTATTTAAACATACATTTTCTCAAAAGTTTGATACTTAGCTGAAGATTTTTTTTTCTTGAAGGTAATAAATCTTGAAATAATCCTTATCATAAAAAAACTAATTTAGCGCAAAAAAAATTGAAACTGGAAGCGGCAAATAAAACGGGTAAAGCTCCATTGAGGTGGCTGTTTAGTAACTTTCTCTGACAAAAAAGTCGTGAATTGTCAAAATATGCTTGGGGATCGATAACTATGAAGTTTACAGTGGGCCCTTTTGCCCACTCGGTTTTGAAAGCATTAACCGTTTGGGTTCCATTTACTTCATGGTTTGAAATTACACCAGTTTAACTTGGAAGTTCTCACCCATTATATGTTTTCTTTTATTTCGCTAATTGGGCGATTTAATCACACTAACTTGAAAAGATACTCCAGGTTGCCTTCTTCAATCAGTAACAGGAAAAACAAAAAAATTTAGACAAATTTAATTGGCGATGTCTAAATGAGTATCAATCCTCCTGCCTGCGCAGTCCACTTATCAGTGTAGTCTCTATAATTCTAAATTTCTTACTAGAGATGAGCCTATCAGAAAAAGTTGTCCGTTAGTTAATTAGATTGGTCGGTTATTAATCGGCTCATTAAGTAGTCAAAGCCAATTAATTACACAAGAAAAATAACTAAGACCTCACTGACGAATCCTCTTCTTTGTCACTTGACTGTATGCTTTGCGAATTAATGCGATGTATTACTTAATTCATTATTGTGGCGCTAATTTACTGGGGTTCGGAATAGTGGCGTAACTAGGATTTTTGCTTTGGGGGGACAAAAAAGCGAAAGAGTTGAGAATTGGGGGGGGGAACGAAATTCGTAGCACGAATATAGTGTGATTTCTCATGTCATCAGAAACAAGATTCAATATGTGACACGTAGCGGTGAATGTTCAACTTAGTAATATTTTTCACAAGTTTGAGAAGGCGGTGGAGCACGCCTGGACTACGTCCCCTGCCTTCCACTGGTTACGGGAAAGGAAAAAAATAACCAGCGGATTAACGCATCAGTGGATTAATTGGCTCATCTATATTTTTTACGTGTAAATAAAAATGTTTAACACACAACACCCAGTATACTATGATGTAAATACTGCATTAGGGGAACATTATAATTGGCCGTGTTGGAGAGGTTATTGGTCTAAGTTTTTAAAAATGGCATTTAGAGGAGCCATAGTTATCTATAGTTGTTTCCAGCGCGTGAGGAGACATTTTGCCTTACAGCCGCGAGCATGATATATCCAATAGGTCTTCGCGACACAAACCGACATGTGAAACTGAATAACACGTCCCATCCTTCTTTGTTCTTTCTTTACACAGAGAACTTTCTCTAAATAAAAATTTGGCCCGTAATATGTAGAAAAGAAATTCTCAGTCTTGATCTTGCATGATACTCTGGAAATAGTTATCAAACGATGTCAGGCTCAGTTGTCTGAAATTTACGGGATAATAGCTGATGTTGGAGAATGAACTCACTCGGAGTGACATGTATCTAACATTATTCACGGGATCAATCATGCTAGTGGTTGACTCTGTATGGTTCAAAGGGCTTCAGGAGATGTTATCAGGGACAGATCAGTTAGCTTTTTTCAATGAAAATTCATTTTTGTCATGAATTACGGCCGTTGATAATTATTCTTCGCAATAAAAACAGATTTACAGCGAACGTTGGTCTGTCCCGGATAACAGCCCATAATGCCTTAACAAGATTTATTTGTAAGTGGTTCAATTTTCATGTTGTCGACAATTGAAGACATTTATGAATATTTTATGGATCTATTTGGTACAGATGAAGTTTAGCGCAACTTTAAAAGCTATATAAGGCTTATAAAAGCTTTATATGTAGAAAAATAAACGACATGAAGAAAGTGACAGCTAACGAAGCAGAGACACAGGTTCAGTCATAAAAACGGACAAATAGGATTACCTCCATATCATATACTTGTTGCTGAAGAGACTTGCATTTTCTTTCAAGGTCCCGCACAGTCCCAGAGCCATAACCTTAAAAGGTCAAAACAAAACAGGCTTCAAAAAGAATAAAAAGAAATAATTCCTATCAGATGTACTTAACAACATTAGATATATTTAACAATACCTAGCCGAGAGCGAGATCTAATGGGAGTGTGATAGGGGGAAGTATTCGCCTGTTGGCTTATTTTGATGAATGAACTCGGGTAGAGAATAATAATGTAGGATGTCACTCCGAGTGACGAACGAGTGGTTCGTCACTCAGAGTAACATCCTAGATTATTATTCTCTACTCGGGTTCATTCTTCAAAATAAGCTATGTAAAATCAGATAGGATCCGATATGGAGGAAACTAGTATATGTTTTGATATATCAAGAGCCCGAGTAACATCATTTTCGCGACCAGCTCCCCACTTGACCTGTAGATCAGTTGGTAGAGTATCGGACTGGTAAACCGAAGGTCGCGGGTTCGAATCCCTGCCGGGCCAAGTAGAGTTTTCTCTATTTGTCCGGTATGGTTCGTTACGCGGAGTGACATCCCACATTATTATTTGCCTGATGTTTTAATCCATTCCAAGCGGCGAAGGAGCTATGAACAGGTCGGTGTTAAAATTACCTTGTATGGCTTTGGTTCATTTTCTTTCCTGTTTTCAACAGTGTTTTAATGTTCACTTCGTAATTTAGTTTCGTTTAGCTTCATGTCTCCACCAGTTATTTATTCATTTCTCATTCTTTTATTGAATTAGCCGTAAAGAATATAAGTATTGGTGTTCCATTACATTTTATTCCGGGGATTTCTTTTTAATGTGGAATTCTGTCTTTTTCCAAATTTTAATAGTCGGTTCCCCTTGTTACGTCAGCTGAATACAACTCTCGGAATACTTTGCGGTATTTTCTTTCGTATCCCAATTATTAATTCCCGAAAAGGAAGGGAATACAGTTGGTCAAATTAAAATCACAAACAACATTTAAAAAGCAATCTGGTAGTCGTATTTAGTAGATGAATAAGGGGAACAGGCAATTAAAATAAATTCAGAGATTTTCATGCAAAAACTTTCCCATATGGATCGTTATTCCCCCAAACAACTAATCAGCGTGCGTTATTTTACGTGCGGACCATAAAACGACTTTTAATAACCAAATTAGCCATTACATCCTCAAATCAATTAAAAATAACTAAGCATTGATCTATTTAATAAGCGCAAAAATCTCACAAGTTGTAAAGCCTAATTCCTTTTTGGCAAGATTTTTCGCGTGAACTGCTTCTCTTTGGTCTCATTGGCTCTTGGAGACCCAAGAGTTACCGTTAGCCAATGATAAACAAGAAAAAAGCAGTATATGTGGAAAATTCCGCTTATTGTAAATTATTAACTGTATTGTTGGCCGTGCAGTACTCTAACAACATTGTTATTATGAACGAACAACAACGACGGACCACCACATTTGTGTTCATCACTTTCTGAACGATATTGTTCGGCATTGATGATGCAACAACGGTTGTTCTTCGTTGTGGAAACCTCGAAATAAATCCATTCATACGACAACCAATGTCACCGTTGTTATATAATTGTTCAACACTGTTCGCAAGTTCTTGTAGTGTCTCAGCCAGATGATGAATTAGGATTGCAAAAGATTGAACTCAACCCAAACCACAGTCACTCAAGAAGAAGATACAAATTCCTTCTATATTTCACATTGATATATTTATAGATATTCTATGCACCAGTCTCCTATGCTTATAATTAGAAATATTACAATCCCTTCTTTCTCAACATTATACTTATCTAATATAAGTAAACTCCACCTAATCTTATATATCCTCAAAATATTACAAGCTAATCTTTTTTTTTTAATTTTAAAAATCAAATTTTTCTACTAGGTTCTTCTATATTGTTAAATTAATAACTATAACGTAACTAGAATTATGAGTTTGCAGTTTGATACTGTTAAAGTCTTAAGAAATTTTTGCTGATCAAACTGTGGAACGCCAAGGACTCAGAAAAACTCTGAGTTGCTGGTTCGTGTCCCGTCTGGAACTCAGAGTTTTTCTGAGTCCTTGGCGTTCCACAGTTTGATCGGCAAAAATTTCCTAAGACTATAACGTAACTATTTATAAAGCTCGTCGAGAGGCTCAGAGGGGCGATGTTCTCTCTTTGGTCGGTTAGTGTTATTATCAGTTTCATCTTGCATAACTTTATCGTTCGCACTATCGGTCTCCTCGGGCTCCGCTTTATCTTGAGGACCATTCAATTCAACGCCCCGCTGCTACTTCTTTACATGACTTGAATTTCTTCGATAACTTGCTCCTTGAGCAGACTCTACGTAACCTAACTGCCATTTTTTGCTCATTATCTTGCACAGCTCGTCTTCAAACGTTGGTGATAACTTATTCTTTGGTTTATTACTCTAATACCATATCTCCAATTCCTACGTCACTATCTCTTGCTCTTCTCTTGGTCGGCGTAGACTTTCCTCTTTTGTTTTCAGTGTTAAATATCTCTCAGATCCTACTGACTCTCCATACTGCTGTTGCCGAATACTGGGCACTTTAGCTCGAATCTCTCTCCGAAACATCTTTGCTGGACTTAGTCCAGTTATAGTATGTGGAGTACTTCGGTAAGCCAAAAGGAACTTATTTAGCTCTCTCCGCAAGTTCGTCCAAGTGACTTGAGCGATTTTCAATACTTTCAGAAAACTGCGGGTTTGTTTCTCCATGTCTCCATTTGATTGTCGCCATAAAGGTGTTGGGGGCAAATGTCGGACATCAATACTTCGCGTGTAATCTTTGAATTGTTCCGAGATAAACTGCGGTCCATTTTCCGTCCGTATTATACATGGATTTCCACGAATTGCAAAAATGCGTTCAAGGCTCTCAATAACGTTCTTAGGTAAGGCAGACTTTGGTATATCGACCACAAAAAATCTACTGTAATAGTCAATAACCACGAACACGCACTGTCCCCCGGCTGTGGTCCCAAAAGGTCCGCTGCTAGATCTTGCCAGGCCAGTTCAGGTCGTACTGTTCATTAGTTTGGGGCGTGGAACATGTGAGATTAACTGACACGGCATGTCTTAGATAATCTTTTAACGTCTTTATCTACTCTTGGTCACCAAACTTATGAACAAATCTTTTGTTTTGTTTTCACCACCCCTTGATGACCTTCGTGAGCCAAATATAAAACTCGACCTCTTAAAGCTTTCGGAATAACTGTTCGAGACCCTCTCAATAACAGATTTCCCCCAAACAGCAAGCTCTTTACTTATAGTTCTGTATTCTCTGGCGATCCCGTGTCTAGGTTAGTTCAGCCCCTCGCATAGAAGATAATCCTTGGTCGGTAGTGGATTCCTTCTCATTTTCCTGGATAGGTATGGCTCTGGGGGCTGCATTCTCGGAAATAAACCTGATTTGCTGGCCATCACATTCGGTTTTGAATTGTGTTTGACCTGGATCAGACGTGACAGGACATCCGCTGCATTCTTCGGTCCTGGTAGATATTCAACTGTAAAACCATAATGTTGTAGCCTTAAAACCCGTCTTTCGATTCTTGCGGATAACTTATGACCTTTGGATTAAATTACTTCTAACGGTTTATGATCTGTTAGAACTTTAAACTTGATTCCATATTAGTAAAAGTTAAAGTGTTCACATGCCCAAATTATACTTAAGGCTTCCTTTTCCGTTTGAGAATAGAGTCTTAGTATATGCGACCATCTTCAATTCTCCTTTCTGCTTTTGTAAAAGAACCGCACCTAACCCAACTGGGCTAGCATTTGCAACAATCATCGTCTCTGCTTCTTCATCAAAATACGCTAAAGCATCAGCACGGAACAAATTTTTTTACTTCTTGAAATGACCTTACCTTCCCCAAAAGAATGGTGTTGACCCTCGAGTCAGGTTTCGTAATGGCTCGGCGGTTGTCGCAAGATCTGGCATGAATTGGCTACAGAAATGTGCAAGTCCCAGAAAACTTCTAACTTTAGCCGCTGATTCAGGTTCCCTCGCATTAACCATAGCACGAACTTTCTCCTAAGTTGGCCTAATTCCTTTCCCGGACAAGACTTGTCCCATAACGGTAATTCTAGGGATGCGAAACTCACACTCCTCGGGATTTGAAGCGGGCCCCTGTCTTTCAGCCTTTTTATAGCTTTAATTAGCCTTTCTTCACGCACTTCTGTTGTAGGGCACCTTCATATCCTTGTAAAACCTGATGAATTATATTCTGATAGATCTCGGGCGAGGAAGTGATACCAAACATAAGGCGCTTATAAAGATACAACCTACAATGTGTAGTACATGTTGTCACATTGCTAGCAACTTCACCTAATTCTATTTGGCGGAACTCCGAATTCAAAACTATGCTTGGTAAACATGGTAAGAAGTTTGTTAAGGAAAACTTCGTCAACTGTCAGGATCGGGTGCCGTTCACGCTGTATGGCCTCGTTAGCACGCCTTATATCAATACATAATCTAATTTCCTCATTTGACTTCAGAACCATGCACACGGGTGTAACCCATAGTTTGGGTCCTTTAATTTTCTCTATATCTTTGTACTTGAGCTCTTCTAATTTATCTTCAGCTTTCTTCCGCAGACTGAACGAGATACGTCGAGGATTTTGGGCCAAGGGCTTAACGACCGGGTCAGTACGGATCTTCAACTGGAAATTATTCAATTCCCAATATCTTGAAAGCATTCAGCATACTGTACCTCTGCTTTACGTCTGATTCGGTAAGGGTATTTACTATGGAGCCCAGCTTTAGCTACTCTCTAGCAGTCGAACATCCCGAAATGATCTTCCAGTACTTTCCAAAACTATGAATTCAGCTTCAGTAACACGCTCAGCAATGCTGACCTTTGCATAAAATTTCCCAAGAGTCTTAAGTGATTTTATTGTTCCGTAGGGGTAAATATTCTCTGCTAACTTGTCCGGCTTACACTTTACCCCCTTCATCTTTAAGGTTTCCCTAGTCGTCTTGTCAATAACACTACAACTTGGACCAGAGTCTATCATAAAATTTCTAATTTGTACTCCCCCGATACTAATACAACGTCAGTAGGACCTCCACTTTTATTAACATTAAAAGCATATCCATCTTCTTCACCAACATAATATACTGTTTTACCACTTTCTTTTGAAATGTACTCCCATTTTATCTTACTTTGCTCTGGCTTCCTGGAATCCTTCTTTCGTTTGATATTATGAATTATACGCCGCTGATCTCGCCGGACAACTTTTATCTCGGACGTAATGACCCTCACATCCACAACGAAAACATACTTTTCCTCTAACACTTTCGGTGTTATCAGTGTGACTTAATGCTGAACAGAACGTTTGTTCATGTGGGAGCTTGGTAAATATCAAACGACTAGAGGACGTTAGTCAAGCTTGTTCTCGCAGAAAAACAATTTCTGAGCCCTAGACGGGAATCGAACCACAACCTTCTGATGTCCGGTGAGACGTTCTAACCATTGAGCAACCACGACTCAGATGGTGAGTTAGGCTGTAGGTTCATCATATGTACTGCCTAAGGGGAAGTCACGATATGATAATAATGATGGAAATATACTTAATGTTGAACACAAACTTGGTTCATGTGGGAGCTTGGTAAATACTAGACGACTAGTGGACGTTCGCCAAGGTTTTTCTCTCAGAAAAACGATTTCTGAGCCCTAGACGGGAATTTCCATCATTATTATCATATCGTGACTTCCGCTTAGGCAGTACGTATGACCTACCTGCACCCTAGCTCACCATCTGAGTCGTGGTAGCTCAATGGTTAAAGCGTCTCACCAGTCATCAGAAGGTTGCGGGTTCGATTCTCGTCTAGGGTTCAGAAATCGTTTTTCTGAGAGAACGAGCTTGACGAACGTCCACTAGTCTTCGGAGATTTACCAAGTTCCCACATGAACAAAGTTCGTGTTTAGCATTATAAGTATTTACATCATTATCATATCGTGACTTCCGCTTAAGCAGTACATGTGACGAACCTGCACCCTACCTCGCCATCTGAGTCGTGGTCGCTAAATGGTTACCGGTCATCAGAAGGTCGCGGGTTCGATTCCCGTCTAGGGCTGAGAAAGCGTTTTTCTGAGAGAACGAGCTTGACGAACGTCCTCTTGTCGTCTGTTACCAGAGTTCTTGAGCTTTCGTCCCATATTCTTTACCCTCTCTTTGGACAGCTCCATCTTTCTCGACTGTATTTCTGTAGCTTCCATTGCTCTGGCGATTTGTTTCACATCCTCCAGTTCTAAATCTCGTTCTCTTTCGACCAATTTTCTTCTTAAGCCAGACGATCTGCATCTCCAGTTACTTGATCCCCGAATTTGCTCGGCTTGCTGACTACCAACATTACAACTCTCGGCTTGAAGCATGTAATTACAAAGTGGTCTATACTTTTGTTATCTTCTAGTCTCAGCTGATGGAAAATATGTCTTTTAAACGGGATATGCGCCTTCGGTAAGAATTGTTCATCTAATGTCGTCAAAGCTGCTTCGTGTTCGTCAATTTCATCCTCAACATCAGCGGTAGAACTCGTTAACGTTTCAAATATCCCCCGTACATCTACACCTTCTCAGTGCAGGAGAAAAGCCTTCTGTTGCATGGCATTTGTAATTTCTTTTCTTTTAACAAAAAACTAAAAGAACTTTATCCACCCTTTCCATCTCGGAGATAAACCAAAACAAAAAACCTTATTTATGAGGTGCAGCATAATGTTGTTCATAATTGTCAGCAATAGTAAATCCATCTTCATGAGCAAACACAAATATCACTGGAAACTCCTAATAACTCTAGTGGCACAACATCTTTAGCAAATTGCTTAAAAATCCTTTATGATCCGCTGACGTGGATCGAATTCGAAACATTTTAATAAACGGTGGGATGCCCTTACCATTTGTAGACGATAATACATAAAGATTTCAAATCTTTCTATTGTAATCAGCACACGTCTACATAGTTTCCATATTCTTAAATTTACGTATATGCTTTCCGTACCCCTTAAGGTGGTATTCCACAAAAATTATTGATTTTCTTTATGAAAAATTTTGAAAACTTAAAAAAAACAATGATTGGATGCCTTAATCATTTTTCGTAACTTGACTTTGTATAATTTTGTAAAAAATGTATTTTTTTAACCTTTTTGTGAGGTAACTCAAAATATTTGGCCATAGCAATGGAAACCTTTGCACAAGTTTTTCTAAGGTATCAATTTTGTTATTACGTTACGCAAAAAAGGATATCTCAAAAAATCCTTAAGTGATTTCTTCCAAATTTCCACTGTAAAAGCACACATTATTGTTCTGTGGCCTAGAATAATGTAAACAAGTTGGACAGTTGGCTGGTTAATGATGTTGTGATTATTTTAGCACAGTGCTTATTTATTATGTATATATATTATGGAAAATTCTTTAAAATAAAACTGAAGATTTTTTAAGGTTTATGACATAGTATTAGACTAATGTCGTTATTTCAATTTCTCTGAAATTAGTTTTTGAACTATCTTTTTTACCGTTAAACCATTAAAATCCTAGTTGAGGGCTTGTAATGTGGTTGAATAGTATATTTTAGTGCTCGCTTTTAATGTATGTATCGTGTTCTACAAAATAAAATTGGGTGGAAGGGTTATTTTAAAAAAGTTAATTTTTGTGGAATACCATTTTAATCCAGGATTAGTGAAAAATTGATCGACGAAATTGGCCATTCCCGAGGTGAGCCAAAGGCTTGGGTATACCAAAGCTAACTTTTCATTATGGGGCCGTTTTGGGGGACAAACCTTTTGTTTGCGTCCCCCCAAACAGTCCTATAATGCAAAGTTAACTTCTTTATACCCAGGGATGAGGCTCAACTTGGGAATGGCCAATAATGTTAATGTAGGAGAGGATGTTTAAAGTTTTCGGTCAATATATCATGTCAATATGGAAAGGTTTTATCCTAGAAAGTTTTACATAAAGTTATCCAACAGAACATGTCCAGCAAATCAACCGATTAAATTTTAAGGATTAGCAGTAATCGTCTTTTGAACAACCGCATACTGAACGTTCACATGGAAAAGCCTCCCTCCAAGCCTCGGATTGCCAAACATCGCAGCTAACTCCTTCATGTTTTAGTTTACTAAAGGAAATGGTTAAGAGTAACCAGCAAAAGAGCATGTGCATTTGCATATCTGTATGAAATAACATGTACCGCAAACAAGCTCCAATTGGATATAACCTCGGTTTGGATGGGAGTATCCAAACACAAAGATTTCCCTCCTAAAGTCTACTGCATAGAACCTACTAGGTTGTTGAATCGTATTGTAATGAGATAGATTCGGTGATAACAACAAATAGCATCAACTAAGTGAGCAACCTCTGTCACCATAACAATACAATACAAACGGCGGATAATTTTTACGCTCCTCTAAGGTTGAGAAGTGAAGAAAAGTTTCGTGCTTACGCCAAACTAAAATGATTAAGATACGTATCTGTTTACACTCGCAAATCACAACTAGATAACGACAACTTAAGTTCCAGTAGTATTATCTTATAAAAGTAACACCTACTGCTGTTTTTTATGTCGATAATTAACAATTAAAAAGTTCAAAAACACTTGCATAGTGACTTGAGTTTCTTTATGCTTTTCTCAAGTCTCGCACCTCGTGATTGTATCACACTATCCAAACATGAAAAATCATCAGGTATTTCTTGAACATACTGCTATCACGTTCTGTTCGATAAACTAGAAGTATTATATTGTCTAAAACCTCTTGCTTTTACCTAACTTCCATCAATGTAACAGTAAATAGCTTATGCAATCATTCAGATTAAAATATTAGCCATGTGACCAGCATGCTCCCGACAATAGTTCACTTTCCATATCCAAATTTTTCGTGAAGTGGGTAAATCCAGTCCCTCCAGCAGCAAACCGAAAAAATTTGCCCGTGACATAGAATTTCAATTTTGAAGGTTTGCCTCCTAAAAAAACTGGGTCTAGCCGTCATGCACTAGGAGCTAGGGCATCAGAGAAATGGAGCATATCAAAGTGAAGTCACATACCTCTAGCTTTTTCTAGTAACTGGACCTTCTCCTCAAGAATCTTGATTTTTTTATCCTTTGAAAAAGATGGGAAATGATATTTTAAATAAATACCTGGCCTTCGAACAAGATAATAGTTCAACATTTTAGACAAGATATTTGTATTTTAGCAAATGAATTCAAAGCTTGCTCACTTGATTGGTCGATCATAAAATACCGATGAACACGCGTGAGATCGTGCCCGCCTTGATGACATAAAAATGCTGAGTGACGTTGTATGCAACGTAACTCAGCATTTCTGGTTTTGGATCAAAAAATGATCTAGTCTTTGACGCTGGCATTATTTCTGTTGAACCTCCTTAATTATGTACAACGCTACCCACTTGGTTTGAATTCTAACTTCTAAAACTCATTAATAATTCACGAAGAAAACACAAAGGGAAATCATAACCGCAACGGATCTATATATCTGATATAGATATCGCTCACTTTTCTCGTCAAATTATTTCAGCTCAAAAAGCAGTAATATCAAAATTTCTTCGTTTCAGAAGTCATCTTGTGAAATTCATAAATAATTAATGAGACCATGAATCAATCAAAGCTCGCTGTATTTAGATCACATGTATACCCTTGTAAATCCCGATTAAGATCAACAAAGTTAGGAATACTAATTACGAAGATCCATTGCCAGCCGACAATTTGAAAAAAATATAAGACAAAACATAATCCGAAAATAAACATCTTGTGAGTAACTCATAATATGAGCTAAAAAACAAGACAAGTGTAGCGATAATATTGTGTCTTGTTTTTTAGCTCATATCTTGAGTTATTCACAAGATGTTTATGTTCGGATTATGTTTTGTCTTATAATTAAGAAGACCTTTATGAAAAGTTACGGATACCAGTTAAGAGGCAAGACCATCTTTGTGAAAAGTTAAGAATAGTAATTAGGTCAATAGGTGTTTTATATCAAATAAAGCAATTCTACTTGGTTTTTAAATATTACGTATAAAATTTATAGCATTTAAAAGAAAAATGCCATAAACAATATAAGTTTTATAACCTCAACTGAGAAATACCTTTACTCTTAGAAAGCTAAATGAAAAAGTCGCGAACAAGTTTTATTAAACAATTATTTATATTATTTTATTAAACAGTTCTGCACTTTGACACTTTATGAGTTATAGGCATTTTTGGATGACCTCGAAGTGTGATAAGTCGAAATGAAAACTAAAGAACTGTTTGCCTTCGTGTGGTGGATCATAAGTGTGAAAACTCTGAACGGAGGGTATAATAAATGTAATAAAGTCAAATAAGGAGTTATGAATCGTCTAAAATAGCTGAAGTCATATGTTTAAGATGGCTGAAGTCATATGTTTAAGGTAACTGAAGTGCTTTACTTTCGATCGTTTGACTATCACATAAAACGTCCCACTAGAAAACAATTTTTTAGAGCTTAGAATTGACTTGAGATAATATTTAACTTCACTAAATGCTCTGGTATCACAGCATTGACGTATGAGATGTTCATATGACCAACATACAGCAGAGTCAGGTGAAAAAGAAACCGAACTATGTAAGCAAAAGTTCAAAATAGACAATACTGGAGCAAAAATCTTAAAAAAGCAAAATAGACGATAAAAGCAATAAGTTAGATACAGAACCAACTGAACCTCATCATACATTCAATTCGTTAAAACGAAGATTAAACCTTACAATTATCGTCACTGGTAATCCTCTGGGACAATCCTTATTGACGAAAAAGCGGGATGAAAAAGCAGGCCGCTGTTCAGGTAAGCAGGGGGTACAAAACATTTTCTTTTTGTGTGTGTGTGTGTGTTGGCAAGGGAGCGTGCACTATTTGTGACCGGAGTTGGTACCGAACAGAAACAGGTTCGGTAAGCCCAACTTTGGACTGTAGAAGATTGGGTAAAATTTTTTTGTTAAAATTTGAATATTGGGTAATACTCTTAACACAAAAACAAAGGATTATATAAGTCGGATGAATGTTATATAATAATAGTAAAAGCGACCCAATATAAAAGACAGATTTTACTTGTTTCACTTAATATAAGTGGTTCTGTAGACAGTACGTACACCAATGTGTTGAGTTAAGTAAAATTTTGTAACCCTTTTCAAGGTTAGATAATTAAAGAAATAAGTACCTTCATTACCAACCCCAGTTATAAATAATGAACACACTCTACCTGCAAATCTGTTTCCAAAATATGTGCAAAATTTATAGTGTTAGAAATACAGTAACATGGTTAATGAGTTACCATTTGCATTGTTCACCGTAATCACCGTTTGGTGCCCCGTTAGCCGAATCGCTAATATGGTAACTAGCTTGTTTAGTTTCGGTTTTTCAATGGATATGCTTTTAATATTTAAGAAAAGTAAACATGATTCATCACTATCCTTTCATCAGAAATATGAACGTCATTTAACACAATCTTCGTGTCATGGGGTATTAGCTGTAAAAATACCTGAAAAATTACCGGCATTTAAGGTTGGCGCCAAAAATATGCCAGTGCGGTTCAGTGTTATTTGGTGATACCCTTTTGTTAAAAACAACTCTAAAGGGTACTACAGAGCGTTAGAAAATTTGACTTGGTCGATATTTCAAGCAATATAACAAAAATAAACAAATGAATCCTCACGAATAAACATGATTAATAAAAAAAATTGGATGCAAATTATTGCAAAGAATACGAAAATCAATGAAATTAGCTACAAATTCTAACTGGTAAATACTGCAAAGTTCAACATTCTACAACCTGTTAACGTTTTCTAAAGGTACAATAGGGCTTAAATGTATTTAATTTTTTATTGGCTGCCTGTGCTAAATTCAGCGGTTCTTTATCAGGTAACCCATCCACGGGTTGGAAAATTCCAGTGTAAAAGGGTTAAAAAGGCTTTCTATAATTGTTCAATTTATAATCATAAAAACATATGTGCTTCAACCGTCTAACCCGGTCTCCAATAGTCTACAGTGATACGACCTTTAAAAGCACAAGTGTTCTATTAGGAAGATTCATTAAAAACATCATCTCGATACACTGATTTATAGTTTACTCTTTAACGCCTGGATATGATTTCTTTTTTTTTGTTCTTTCTTTGTTTTTGCTTTTTTAACTCATTCGTTCTTTTGTTCTTGGTGTCTGGTATATCGGACACTGGGCGTTAGACGATTAACCACGGGATACAGCACTCAAGCATATTTAACCATAAGATCAATTCACTTTAACCGGAAAGGTGTGAAATTGACCAATGTCAAGCATTGCATTTGACTTTAAACTGACCTATATATGATTAAGAAAATTATGAAGAAACTACCTTAAACTGTAGTTATGGTAACGCAGTTTCCGATTTAGTAATTTCTTACATAAAACGTGTTTGTAAACAGGGAAAAAATCACATTCCTGAGTTTCTCAATGGGGGCAGAGCGTAAAAAAGAGAGGTAAATGTCACGTATCATACATGAGAAATGATTGATCGACATGATAGCGAAACAAGAGGTTTGTTAGACTACGAGGAGGTAACCGTATATACTCTTAACCAATTCCCACATGTTGTGATAAAAGGTCAATCTCTCTTTTCGACTTCGTGATATAGCATCTCAACCAAATTAGGTTGAAAGTTAGAAGATAAGAAAGATGATGATATACAAGCCATGCCTCGGCGCTGATTTTCTTCCTGTTCTCTTCATATATTATCAATGAGTTTAAGGTTTCACTACCAAGGTTTATCCCATGGAGATGGCTTAAGGCAATAATAAAGTATTGCATGTAGCAGCTGCGATAATATTTAATCTTTAAGTGAACTGAAAAAACTCCAAAAACGGACAAAAATTTTGTTGAATTTCACAACGCAACGTGACTAGAAATGCTTGCGAAAAAGTAGGTTTGGAGGAGAAATTCGGAAAGAATTAGGTAAAAAATGCAAAATAGAAAACAGTTTCAGATGTCCGATGTACAGGCTTTGATCGTTGAAGGGTTAACCAGGGTATGAACCAGTAATGAAAAGTTAAAAGGTTGGTAGACTGCCGAATTTATGATAAAGAATTCTAACGTTTCGAGTTATTGCCCTTTGTTAGTTTCACTCTCTGACGAAGGGCCATAGCTGGAAACGTTAGATTTCTTTATCATAAATTCGGCAGTCTACCAACTTTTTAACTTTTTGAGCTGTTTTATACTGCCTATGCAGCATCCCATTTTTATATCATTGTATGAACCAGCAATGGGCGGCACTTAAACCACACATCTGTAACTGATTTTGTTAAAAATTGCTGTACAATATAATTCTAATGAGTGATCGCTCAGGCATTTTTGAAAGTAAGGAAATTAAGAGTCTGGGTTGACCAGTATGTGCAAAGGTTGCGTATCTACAGAGAAAACAAATTCATTTTTGCAAGGCATAGCATTCGTCCAGTAATTTGGAACCAATTCAGTTTCCAAGTTCTACACCATAAACTTAACTTAACACAGTAGTTTATAATTTCATGCAGGAAACAAAAGTAAAGGGAAAGTTACAGTTGCCTGGTCCTCATTTAACAACGAGTGACTTTTAAATTAATTTTATTTGCATTAAACTATGGGCTAAGGAAGCCCCAAGAATATGTCTAATTTGGAAACTTAGCTAACTTCAAAGCAGCTAATAAAGAAAGATAATGAAGCTGGGTGATGTAGGAAAGGCCCTCGTCGTGCACATTTTTTTTAATTTGTGGCACTTCAAATTCAAACGTCACAGTTGAGAGACTTCATCATTACTAAAATTTCTTCTACTGGGCTCGGTGATTCTGCATACAAGTGCACAAAAGAAAAAACGAAGAGTTTCCAGGTCATTTTTCGGTTAATTTTTGGTCTGTTCAGTTACAAGGCATAACCACAGAAACCAATAGGGATATAACACTTCAATTTTGGTTAATTGTTCAATTAAACGGGAAACGTTGAAGACTTGCACATTACGATTGAAGACACAATTCACACTGGATAAACAATTTCATTTCACCACGGATATATAAACGTACGTCAGAGAACCGAATTCTCTTTGTGACATACTGTATAAATTCTTTGCTCTGAATGTACGTCTCTTAGCCTCTTCCTATCCTTTATGGTTTCTTACATTCCAACGTTCTCATTCATTGTGTAATATTTAAAGAAACAAGCACTACGTTTTGAATGCTCCAACAGCAGGGATTTTGTGCCGTAGTAATTACCTTATCAATCACATCTCTGGTACATTGCCTTAGTTGCTGTTCAGTTTGAGCCAAGCGACCTGCCATGCTGCTCAGTAATTCCATATCAGAAGGAGCTAGATAATTTGAAAAGACAATCGAATGACTTTAATGGCAATTCGTTATTAATCATGTACCCTTTTTCCAACCATAATCCAGAACCAGACGACAACTTAAGGAAACAGAGAAAAAAATAAACTCCGAATGATAATGTCATCTTGATAACTCAAGATATTAGCTAAGATCAAGAGAATTACAATGAAAGTGTGATATTTCGTGTTTATTTCAAAGACATCATCAGACAGACTGATCTTAGCTTAGTTCTCTTGATCTTAGTACATATCTTGAGTCATCAAGATGACATTATTAATCGGAGTTTTTTTCTTCCTCTTTTTCCAACCATTTTCCGCCGAATTAAGAAAAGGCGAGGCTTGTATATGGGCTCAATTGTTTACACGCAATAGTATGACATTAAGGATACCAGTGATTAAACAGGGAGGTACGTAGAAGTCTTAAGTTTCGTAGGCCCTTGGGACATTCACAGACCTTACTTTGGCTTGGGTGGATATTTTATCATGAGCATTCTTCACAAGCATCATATGAATTTAAAATAACATGATCGCTGACAATCTAAAATTTGTATTATTTAAAATCATTTTCTTCTTTTCATGTTCGCCCATGTATATTTGTGAGGAAAGAATTGGCCATTTCCTCTATTTTGACGAATTTAGGGATTAAATTTTCTTTTGAGAACAACAGAAACGGGGTTTGGGGAGACACAGTTTTGATGAAATACTGCAGTGTGAGACGAAAGCATACTCCTTGTAACGATTTTGAAAGAGGCGAATTTTCCTTACGAAAGTCTAAATTTTACCATCTGTAAGATTTTTAAAGCTCAAAGATTTCATCTAGAGGAGGAAGCCTGAATATACGAAGTTTTTGACATTATACTCGGCTTTAGCAGAAATTGACAGGACAAGGCATTTTATTCTGCCGCACATTTTCCTTTTGATGTACCTACCATTTTTCAGAAAAACAAACAAACGAGGCTCGTGATAAAAAAAAAGGACGCGCTTTAAAGTGAAATCTTGTATAAGTCATATCATGTTATATTAACATATTTATACAAAAGAAATTCATGAATTGAAATCACGAACGATTAGATAACGTATAAGCTGAGTGTTTAATGTATTAAAATAGTAAGTTTCCTGGTAAGACTATTTATACTTTACATCGCCGAGATCAATATTCAGAGAGTTGGGCATAATAATAACAACAACAATAACAACAAGAACAACAACAACAATGATGATGATGATGATAATAATAAAAATGATAATAATAATTTACATATCTAGAGCGCAAAAACCCATTAGCGCTTTACAAGATATCCAACTAAACTAAAACTAATATATAAAATAAAATATATGACAGAAACATAAGTTCAGTAAATGGTTTGAATCCGGGTTGGGTAAAATTAATGATTAGCTGTTCATACGGATCACTGTTCAAAAAATTCGTGTTTTTGTCTGACGTTTTGATTTACTGTACGGAAACCATTTTCAGAGACGTGAATGGTGGAGAAAAATGTTTCAGGTTGCGTCAGGGACGCGACGAATATGTCCAGAACATATTCGAGACTTCTGAAGAACCAGAATTATTCGCACCACCAATATCCATGCAGGAAAACAAGTTCACGCGTCGCTGACGCAACCTGAAACATTTTTTTTTCACTAACCGTCATCATTCACATTTCTGAAGATGGAATTCCGTCCACGAAACCGAAACGTCGGACAAAAACATGAATGTTTTGAACAATGATCCGGATGAACACACAATCATTGAAGAAACATAAGTCTTAAGTTTATCTTTAAGATTCTCAATTGAAAATCCTGGCTTTCTGATGTCACCGGGTGTCTTTTCGAAATCTTTTGTTTGATCGAAGTTTTCCTGAGAAAGTTTAAGTAACACGAAGTAAAATGGCGCGATTAGAGAAAATAATATGCAGGCTTATTACTGACTAATCGTGCTGAACTCTCAGTTTGAGCGAAATCTCCAAGTAATCAGCCCTTACTATTAGTTGCAACGAGGTGGCTATTTTCAAAGTTTGTGGTAGAGCTTCAAAATCTTTAATTCTCTCTCTAGGGATGTGTACTGTATGCCATATATCCATTTCCAAAATGTGTTCTGCAGTGTAAGAAATTATAGCCCTGGTTACACGTATTTCAGAATGCTCCTAAGCGAGGGGGTTTACCTTTATAAAATTCAGGTTTCAATGGTTTTTAACGTTACTCCCAAGAGTAATTTTCAACAAGGGATTGATGACTAAATTAAATCGAAACGCATGCGTAGATGTTCATTTTGTCGAGCTGTAATTACATCACGTCAGCAAAATCTGAGTATATGGAAATATTATATTTTTGGTTTTCCGCCTCGATGAATGTCTTAGAAACTTCGTAAATATAACCAGTGGAGTGGTACTGTAACATATCTAATTTTTAAAATTTTTCACCGAACAGAATTTTTCAAAATCCACTAATTCTTTTGCCAAAAAGCTGCCTGGACAACTTCCCGTGATATTTTTTGGCTACTGTATGTCATTAATTAGTTAAAAATATCTTGTGATACTAATTAGATTAAAAAGAAAAATTCACTTCCTACAAATTCAGAAAAATTTAGGAAAATGAAGAAAATGAGTCATTATTTGAATAATGGTGAAAATAAGCGAAAGTTCGACGGCCTTATTGTCACCAAGGTAACAATAGTTAATTGCCCAATTTGATAGACATCATATGTCTATGATACTTATGGTATACTTAGAAATACTTCTTTCTGAATTTTAAATTATTTCAAAGATAGAAATGCCCATAAATGAAAACTTTACCAACTAAATCATGAGTTAACAGACACTGTAGGGAGCCATCATAAAGATGACTTAGCGCTTTGTCTTTAACTAATATAATGATATTGAAGGGTAAGTGGTTCTTTTTCAGGGTATCTGTAAAACAATGCGAGACGGACCGTCGAAAATCTGTCCCGTAAACTGGCCAATACACCTTTTGCCCTCCATTAAAACCAAAGTGATGTTCATTAGAGCGATTGTCATTTTCAATAGTGCCTTTCAAACTTCATGTTTATTACGTCGACGTTATTGAACTTCAGTTAAACGGAATATTTAATTGTTGCAAATGAATTTACTTTTAGCGCAATTATAATTTGATTAGCGTTGTTGAAGCTTGAAAGGCACGATTAAAGATGACAATCATTCTAATGAGCACCGCTTTCGCTTTCATGAAAGGCAAAAGGTGTAATACGTATTAACTTTGAATGTATCTTACTTGAAGGGGACAAGACCACAAAGAAACTGTCTTGCGATATATGAGAAAACGCTGCATCCACTACTGATATATTTTCAGCACATACTATAAATCAAGAAATAATCTCCGGCATCGGCGAACAACTGACGAAGTCACGTTCTAGGAATCACGATATTTTGGCAAATCTAAATAATTCAGTAATTGTTTAAATAATGTTTGATGACTATATCAGTTAAAAATTCACTTAACCTCTACAGGCACATTTGACATCCAATTGAACTCTGTAAATTGTGCAACCTATTTGCGTGTATGTTTGCTCAAATTCTGCGATCACAACTGAATATAAGTTCCAAGACCAAAACCTGGTTTCCACTACTGATGCACCACTTCCCCGCCAATAAGTCTAATATTTACCGACTTAAAATTGACTCTCTTTGTCTCTATATCGTAGATAAAAATGACGAATTCGGTTTTATGAATGATAGACCTAAACTGTTGTACCACAAATGTTCACGCACCTATATGAGCGAACATATTGGTTGATGCCCAAAAATAAATCATTAGACGCGATAGTTTTTCTTGCTGGGAACATCTCCTCAATCACAATATTTGGTGCCAACTAATTCCGCACAACCGTTCCTCTGTTGGAAACTAAACGATAAGGGTAAATTACTAGAGCAGTACCTTGGAAATGTTTCCGGGTTCTCCTCATGGCGTCTTTTTCAGATGTTAAATGTTCAGCATTGTTTAGAAGTTCACTATTGAGCAGTGTATCTGTCGTGGGAGAAATAATGTCTTCATTATTATTCTGGATACATTCATGCAGACATGATATCCAAGGAAACCATGAACGTGACTTATATGGATACCTCTCATACAGATTGTACAATTCTTGTATAATTAAAGCGGCTCGAAAAAGATTTGTCAAATTTCCTTCTTTAATTGGCGAATAAAGCAGATAAACAAATCTTCATTTAAGCCAAATAAATTGGCTTCATTTAAGAAAACTCGTGGAATGTGCTCCATCGGATAAAATACTTGGATCGAATCGGGTTTTGTTATTATAATCTCGGATAAAATCACATTTGGGTGAATTTTTTGTGGTCGGCCAAAAGCATCGGCTTTACGGAAACAGCATAAAATATAGAGCGGGATTTGGGATTAAAAATGCCCATTATGGAGTTTCGTTTGATGGAGTTACAGACATCTACCGTCGTAACACTTAAACATTAAAAACTTGTACACTGAATGAGTATTTTAATTTTTTAAGTTTTGTTTATTATATTTGTTTATTCAGTTCCCTCCACTGTCGCCAATTCTAATTTTACTAGGCCGAAATGGATCAGATGGGATTTTGAAGAACAACGTTTAGATCTGATTTTGAGAAACAATGTTCGGATCGAATCGGATTATAAAGGACAACATTCGGATCGGATAGGACCCATAACGGGTCATAGAATTTCCAGACATAGAAACCGGGTTTGGTTACGTGACAGGGGGCAAATTGAATAATTTTTTTGCCCTTATAAGTCCGTCATATAAGATTAACTTCTGATGGCCGCCTATAGAAAAGGTAGTTCGAAAACGAGTCTCAGCTGCTGTATTGTTTTCATGTGAGGGGGCAAGATTGCCACGTTCAGATCCACTAATCATCCAAAAAAACAAAAAAATTATGAGCAATTTCCTGACCGTTTGTTTTTCTATAAAAATAGATCTGGGGAGAGTTCTTTTTGTACAAAATGGCAGATTTATAAGGGCAGATTGGTAATTATGGTTGGCCTTCTACGGATTACAGGCAATTGGAGCCAGCATTCTATGTCTAATAGTTCTGTCCGACAAAGATTCACATCGGATTGAGATCGACAATTTCGACGAGTCTTCGGATTATCGGAGGTTAATTTGATCCGACGCACATCACTACTGTAGGGTATGATTTGTGAACTTGTTACATCAGGAATTATAAGGATACTTCAACATAAAGGATTCAATCTCACATGTGAATATAGCGTTATGTTTCCTAGTAACAACCTCCCCTTACTGCTGAGAGTTGGTTTGTGAGGGCATGCATGAGTGCACAAGTGCATTGTATTCTAAAAAACTATTTGTAAATAATAAATTGTAAACTATTTATTAGGTATGTTAATTCGATGTTGAAGAACTATAATAACTTCCCAATCATATTCGCATTGGTATCACAATCAAATCCATAATTGTTAATATAAATTTTTTTCTCTTTTTTGATGTCTTCAGCCATTGGAATTGTTCACCTTATAATGTATTGGAAGGACTTTAAAGCAATATGTTGGAAGCACAATCAACTCGTTTAGGATACGGGTTTCAGCGGTTTTAGGACTAAGTCGACTAGTGGACGTTAGTCAAGCTCGTTCGTTAAGTATTTCAATCATTATTATCATATCGTGACTTCCGCTTAGGCAGTACGTATGACGAACCAGCACCTTGGCTCACCATCTGAGTCGTGGTAGCTCAATGGTTAGAGCGTCTCACCGGTCATCAGAAGGTTGCGGGTTCGATTCC
>JBAHVQ010148033.1:0-23514 GCA_036872915.1 Nanipora kamurai | reverse complement strand
ACTTAATGTATTTTCCCTCGGGAAATAGTGATTTTTGTTTTCCCTCAAATCTCAATGTTTCCCTGGACTTCGTCTCGAGAAACATTGAGACTTTCAGGAAAACAAAACTCACTATTTCCCTCGAGAGCATACATTAAGTGTAATTAAGTGTATGTTATCATTATTTTGAGTCCCAGTGCGAGTTCCACTTGGAGTCGTAGTTGGCATTCCAGCAGCAGTTTTTAATGAGGCTTTTAAAGAAAACGCATTAAATAGGAGCATAAACGTCTCTTCAATTTTCAGTGCATTACTGTTTAATAGTAAAAACAGCTAAACAATAAGTAAACAGGATATAGTCAATTAAACCGGTCACTTATTCACGTCGTCACGTCATCACAAAATGACAGTAGGGAACGAAGCCATTAACATTCAACTATTATTGTAAAGAAGGCTGTCGACAGGCTGTCAGTATTTAATAGTCCAATTCATACGATGGACAAAAGTTTGTTTGAAGAACTTCTTATATGAGATGCGTAAAACACAAAAAGCAGTGTTTTATAACGTTTCAAAAAATCGGGCGTGTTGAGAGTTGATTTTGAAACTTGATAAAACACGTGCTCTGTATGTTTTAAATTGCATCAAGAACATCAATTGTTGACAGCATTTGTAACGTAATATGTGGATCAACTAGTGGTTTTTAAATAGCTAAGCTTCATCCTGATTAGGATAACAGTTTTGTACATCACTTAAAATCTTAAGGTTGTTAATGGTGTTCTTTATGTAAAACGTTCATCTTAATTACTAATTCAATAGAAATTTAGAGTTGTAAGGAGCTGATTCATTGTGTTAATCCTTAGCAAATTTTGTCAGAATAAAAGCCCAAACACATGATCAAACACTTCCGTCCAACTGAACTATATACCTATTCAATAATAAAATGTCTTTGAAGATAAAAAATGATATGCAGAAAAGCATTAATACATAGAGATGCGAAGATAATTCTACATTTAGAATGGTCTTATAAATATGATCTAACAAAACAGTTTGTAATAGTAGCGTAAACTCTAAGTCAAACAATTATTGATTACAAGTCGATAACTTTGAATTTCTATTGCCGATAACCTGAAACTACTTTGCATTGTTTGAGAGCTTTGTATTATTTAGCTAAAATTGAAAATTAATTGGAGCTATTCCACGGTAGACATAATTGCACTCCACACATAGCTATCTATTCTATGTGCGAATGTCCTTTCACTCCACTCCATTAAAAATGATTTCCTACTCTGGTGCTCTATAAATGACAGATTTACAGGTTTAACAAATCTTATTGGCAAGGCTATTAGGCATAAAATTGGGGACAGGTTACGGCCACATGATTTTTCATCAGTTTGGATTTAATGTGTCTGCGTTGATTTCAAGAATTAATAACTTTAGAAAGATTTAACGAATTTCTCCTTACAGATATTACTCTTTTAATTTCATTATCTACAGTAATTGATATTTCCGTTGTAACCATATTTTTAAAGTTGTATCGTTTTCAGATAAGAAAATTTTCATTTTAATTGATCTTGGAAGTTTTCTTTTTTTTTTAATAATTATTTTCATCCATCCCTAACATGGATTTTAAACTTATGAAATTCGACAACTTTCGCAAGTTTCTTCATAACTTTACTTTTCTTGAATTGTAAACACAGATATGACAAGTTCACAAGCGTATTTTGAAAAACGAATATCAATTAGAACAATAAGGACTGACATAGCTCCGGTGGATATAACTAATACATAGGATTAAGTTATGATTTATAATTGAAGGTCAAGGTTTTATTATTACCTATGAAATGAACCAAATCTAAAATAAACCGAGCCAATTACTTCAACGAACAAGAATCATAACCACATTTAACATCGATCTCATAGATTTTCGTAATTTTGTACGTGTATGTAACGGCCGTTTTCATTTCCAGTATGTCTACACCAAAATCGTTTTAGATTTTATGTTTTTTGAACATTTCTGACTTCCTTATTCGCTAAATCTATTATAACATAGCAGAACTAAACGGTAGAAAAACGTCCCAAACTCAAGCAACATCAACAAATTTGACTTCTAACCATGCCCTATTTAAAGTTTTCTTCACAATGGCCTACTGAAATAGATACGAAAATTATGTAAATTATGCAAATATTATGGATTAAGCCTGTGGCATTCATATTGTAATTTTCTCCATCGTGTAACATCATCAGAAAACTTTCAACGATAGAGGAGACAATATTCCGTGAAGAGATGTACCACCCCTCTAGTGCTACCATGTTCAATTAAACACATGGCAAGGTTGGAAGAGTTTGTGGGTTTTTTCTTGACTATTTCTTTAGTTTGACCTACACTGTTATAATATGAATGGACTGCTCAGCAATATTTGCATACGGTTAAAAAGAACCCACGTATATTAGAGAGGAGAACCAACCCAGCTCTATGAATTTATGACTTTCCGGAATAAAAACTATTTCGTGATTTCTAAACAATCAGTATTTGCTTGCGGTCAAATTGCTTGCGTTTTCCATTACACTTTTGTGTTGAATGTTTGATTCAAAAATTTAGTAACCATGTTCATGGGTAAGTACCAAAGCACTTCATCTTTTTTGACGTAAGAAATTATGAAAAATAATTTTTTTCTCTAAACATGTTGAACGTTTCCTAGGATAACATGTCTCAAGATCACTAACCGGTCTACAGACATGTCATGAAATTATGAGATTCGGACTGTCTGCCATGAAGTACCCTCGATGTCTCTAGACATTTTGTTAATACCAGTATATGGTCATGTGTCTTTTCGAATGTGGAAAATATTTTTAGTCCGTAACTAATCCCCTACCTAATAACCGTAAAAGTTGAGGTTTGAGGCTGCACTTCGTGGAACGATTCGGAAGACTGAGCTCACAGTTCTTGGGTGGAGAAAAAAAGTTAAGGAAGGTTTAAAAGTTAGTTCGGGTCGTGTTTAATAGAATACATGACGTACATTCTTCGAACGAAGAAAGTATTTAAGAAACTCGATACTGTTTTGATTGTTTTTTTTTGGTTCCCATAATAAGGTGGGGCGAAAAATGGTAAAATATACAAGATCCGTGGTAAAATTATAATTGCATTGATTTGATATTTCTGCTATTTATATACCAAAACATTGTAGGTAGACCACTCGTCTAAAGGGAAAAAATGCCTTAAGACATTAATGACCTCATAGACATTCTTTACTATAACACGGTAATGACTTAAATAGCACATGCTCATCGAACTTATAAATTCAGAAAACCTTTTTTTCCAGAAATCATGAACGTAGTGAAACCCGTAACCTACTGATGATGGTTTGTACTTGACAAAAAAATAGATTTGAATTCAATATCAATTAAAGAAATACATAGTAAATCTAACATTTGTATTAGCATAAATGTGTTGAAAGCATGTTAAAGAGCGTATTTGCTGTTTTGAGAGTAAACACGACCTTTCCCAGAGTTTGATCACAGCAAATTTCATGTACACTTCGCCTTTTATGTAGATTTGCTCATGTGTTAAATCAGTAAATTTATTTTTCTGTCTAGTGTTGGATCTAACAATTGAGCTACATAGACCCAGATGGTGAATCGAGTTTTAGTATTTATAGGATATTGCGGTTTTCATAGCCATCGGAGACTCGGAAGTCTTGTTTTGAGTTTATCAGCTTGAGGAGCATACTCAAGTTTAATGTATACACAACAAATATCTTCCAATATACCTAACGTTAATAAGAAAAAGATCACCGACACATAAAGGGAATTGACCCAGATCGATCGAACATGTATCAGGTTTTGTCCATCTTGAGGTGGAGGTTGTCTCCGGTCAATTCTAAATCTACCAGAGGTAGTCGGCTATTCGTATGAACCCCGGTCGAAGTACAATAAAAATTGCGCTGATGACCAGTTTCATGATGCCTTTCGAAAAAAATCGTCTGGCGTTAGCCACAGTAAAATGCTAGTCTCCATACGTCATTCAAGATCTATACAGCCGCCATGAGGGAGTTAAGAGGCTGTCTCCACAAAAGCGGACCAGTCAAATATCTTTCAAAAATTATTTGTCACAATAATCTTGCAGGGCAGTACAAAAATATGTTTACAATACGGAATTCTTATCGCTTTTACAGATTTCTTACTTCTTGAAGCGCTGTCGTGACAAATGTGACTACCACGTCACAAGTCAAAATGGCTGAAGTTTAATACGGAAATTTGCACAATTTAAGAAGTCAATCATATGGCTTCACGGAAAAGTCAAAAACAAACTACAGTAAGAAAAAGACAAACATACGTGTCCTCTAACAATAAATAGTCTAAGTTAGGAAAATACCATGAATATGTGAATACCAGAGGATTTATAACTTAGACAGTTTTAAACATCCCAAGTAACCACAAAATATACCGTTACGTCCATGGTAAAATATGCTAAAGTGGGGCTGTCAATTATTAGTTAATCTATATGAATACAAAGTTTAAGAAATTTTGAACTCAATTCAAGTGAAAAAGGTTTTGGTCTAACCATACTTTGATTGGATTCGGTGCTGTAATAAACGTTTACACATGCTTGTAATGTAATCGACGTGACTAATACATAAAACATCATAGGCGCTCGAACTGTTACCAAAAAATTCTTACCTTATGTCCACATTACTTCTGTGATATATTGGAAATCTTTTTCTTTTGATCTGGAAGTACAAGACGTCGCCTTATTAAGTAAGATACAGCATATTTAATACAGCATATTTAACACAGCATACTAAATTCCGTATTCTTTGCTCTCATTATCATGTCTGTGACACTTGTTCGTCGTTAGCTTTGTATAGCATCCGAAAAAGACTATCTTAGCTGTTGCTGCTAAGTAAAAGGTCGAGGTTTTATATGCATCAAATATCCACTGGTATCAAAGGTGTGTAAAATGGTAATACTATTAGCCAAGAATCAAATTTTCTTGTCGTTTCTTCCGTCTTCTGTTAATTATTAACTTGCACTAATTGCCTAACTGTAAAACAAAAGCGCTGATTTACAACTTTGTGTGATTAAAAAAGGTTATTATAAGAAACGAGTGTAGAGTATTTCATAACTCTTCGGAACAAAACAGTAACTATTGTTAGTACAAACTCGATTGTCTTTGCTGTCAAGACTGCATTACTACAAGGATTTTTTTCATTGCCGTTGTGAATAAAACATCTACAAAACAAGGAAACTCATTACGTCTGTATTTAAAGATAATTTTAAATAAAAGTTACAAGAAATATATATGATAGAACGTAAACACGATACTATAATTACTAAATAGATCTAGTTCGTTGCTGACAAGAATGTCCTGTGAGTTTTGGTGATATTTACGCAGCTTTGAGGGTGGCAACTTCCGATTCAATCTTTTTATTCCAGGTCATGGCGTCACGGTGTCAATAATAGTCCTCACTTATTTATCTTTGTTAACTAGATTAAAATTTATATTACTAAATTTAAATTAGTAGCAGGATTTTTAAATGATTTCAGAATTTTTGTCGGCATTTATGGTGTAAAATACCTCAAATTAAAGATTTAAACGTAACTGATTGGTTTTTGCGCTATTTGCAGGCTCGAGTATGAGGTAAACATTTGACACCACCCCTATTTATATGAATGGATAAAAGTTAATGTGACAACTAGTTGACTTCGCAAAAAACTGCATCTTGAAAATAAACCGCTGCTTTTTTTATGAGTGACCCTTGCTGACGAAATGTCTTCAGACTGTTTTTTGAAAAAAGCAGATACAATAGGTTGTGGCAATTCCAGAGGCATAAAAGGGATTGTACTTTTGCCAGAATGAAATAATATCGAATGTCATCTGGCTAACTTTCTTCTGTCGATTTCAAATCTTAATGAGTGTGATCTTATTTTTGCGGGAACAGGGAGGTTCAACTTTGCCAGGCTTCAAAAAGAGCAATTATTGGTTTGTCCATACGCCAGACAAAAATTTGGTAAATTTGAGCGACCTTCAAAAGCAATTTGGCAGTATCGGATGCATAATGGTAGAAGCGAGACGTTGAGGGGCACAGATGTGGTTACATTACAAATGGTAAAAGATATTCATGTTCTTTACGGGTCATGTATTCCAGTAAGATCCCGTAAGTATAAATTCTTCTTTGGTTTCAAAATTAGATGAAAATTTCCTTGTAGATGGAAATTTCTTAACGGTAACTTTTAATGATCATAATTTTTCTTGCAGCTATATGTTGCACTTGCCGAAAATCTCACAAGAAATACACTGTTGACTATGGTGAAACAGATGGAAATGAGGCGAAACCTTACGTCATTAAAGGAAAACCTTCGCTTACCAGTTGAAAAAAAACGATGACATAAAACATGGAGTGCTATCAGAGTAGTGCGGCTTGAAGACGAGGTTAGGTACAGGCGTAAAGGATGAAGGGGAAGCTCGCAAAGAACAGTTTAATTCCGTACGGGTTTACTGTATTTTTCATTTGTGGACTTTTTGAATAGAGGGAGGATCGAAAAGAGATTCACGTTTTCGGCCAAATAACTAGCTTCAGACTCACCAACTCTTGCATAATAATGATTGTTTAATATCTGGAAATTAGTAAAGTGGTCATGTGATTAACATTTCGTGCAAATCAACTGAAACTTGGAAATCTGCCCCTTCCTACATGTTTCGCTTTCGATCTGCCACTGACAACTTTCTTTTGTTCTCACAATATTTCACGAAAACAAGCCCTTCTCCATGGCTAGGCGAGGCCCATTGCGAATCAATCTGTACGAGTCCCATTATTAATATCCATAATATTGAACTTAACCGTGGGAGACATGAAAACGGTATTTGTATTCTATGATAATTTAACTCTGGCTAAAACCAGATGATTTTATTCAGCAAAGGGAAAGCCCCCGCAGGCGCGAAAGCGTTAAGGTAACAATCTGGTTCGTGCCGTTTGTTTACGTTATAATTTCACCTTCTACTGACTGCCCTCTTTGAAAGTTAGTACTTTGTGTAGAATTTCGTTTGCTTACTGTAATTAGGTGAAAATTTGAAAATCATGCTATCAGTAAATGTGAAATAGTTTGAAAAGTTTGTAATGCAGTAACATAACGTTGCATCTTTGCTCCTAGAATTAATCGTGGATAAAGCAGTTACAATGACAGTTCGTAAACTCTCTGCCCACAACCATATCTGTCATCCTTTTTTGATGAAGTATATTCCGCGCCAAGGCAGTCAGTATTGCTATAGTAACTTAAACTGTTTTTCGAACCTAAACCGTATAGCTATATCCATATAAGTTTGTTTTCGATTTGTGATAGAGATTAGCTTTATCGGAGGAGTGAGACCACCAGATGGAACAAGTTTCCTTTTATGGCACCCCAGGTCCAACTAATGCCTGAAAAGATATGAATTGGACGCCAGGTGGTCCTGGCGTCCAATACCTCTCAAGAAGACGTCAGTTTACACGAGAGAGTCTGGGAAGAAAGAGACGACATTCTTGACTATTTCAATGATGTCATGACTGAACTGTCGTCACACGTGATTCAAGAGGTAATTAGCCCGCTGCAAACTATGATGAAAACTAACTGGATGGATACATCCAGAAAAGAACAAAAATTATTGACAGAAAAAGCTAAAGAAGCTCGCCAAATTATGTGCAACGTAATCGCTCCCTTGACGGTCAGGAATTATTTCGAGCTGCTCAGGAACATAATAAAGATAGTAACCTGAATCTTTTAATGACTGCCTGCAAAAACGCAACGTCTAAAAAGCTCAAGAGACAGATATTGAGCTTCTATGCCTATGAGTACCCAGCGAGCCTGTCAATGGCAACGCATTCGTCATTGAGAAAGATCAGTGAGAGGTAAATAAAGAAAGCAAAGGTCCACGCCAAAAAGTTTGATCCTGGAACACCTGTCGAAACGACGAAGAAGATAGGATCTATTTAGAGAAAGGAAATCAATCACTTCGTAGAATTTGCTAATCACATATACTTCAATCAAGATGTGTCCTACGAGACTTAGGTCCTTACGCTTTAAAGTGGAGAACAAGTAACCATGCCAAATGTCTTTCGCAGAGTCACAAACTCGACTCATATAAATGTATCTGAAACATTGTACTGAAATAGACTTTTTCCCGTTAAATCGTGCTATTCTTTTCAGAATTCTACATGTGAGAGAAGCTTCCACCATGTAAGTCTTTACATGGTTAGATAATACAGCAGCAGAAGATGAAAGTGCATTTGAGACCTTGGAAAATATCGTCGATAGCCCGCAACAAACATCAGATATTAACATGTATTGGTGTGACGAAACGAGGAAAGGATTGAGAGAATATAAAAAGTATCTTAAAACCGATAACAAGCTGCACTCTAAGGAAGCCGAAACCCATGCCCTGATCACTGCAAGGTTTTTGCTCTCAGAGATTTTGAATATGAAACCTTCAAAAGTTGGGCAACCACCAGCATACCCTTATATATCATATTTGCAAAAGATTAATTCAAGTTTTTTACAAGATAGAATGCGCTATTCAGACATTCCAAGGTTTTTATAGCTATGACTAGAAAGATATTTTGCATGAATTTTGCCTTTGCAAAAAACGCCGTATTGGATTGGAAAACACATATGCGATCTGGGAAACAAGAAGGAGGAAAACAGTCCGTGGTGGAAAAGCTGGATGATAATTCTGTTCTGACTGTTATGGACTGGACAATGAAATTGCAACTGAAATGCAAAGCAAAATGCAATTCCATTATCGAGAGAAACAATCGGACTGGTTCGGTAAACATGGTTTAAGCGGCACATGAGTAGTGTCATCCATCGAGATAAAAACGCGGCATATATTATCAAGTCTTGCGCACATCATTTAAATGCCTTCACCCAGGACTGGTATGCCGTCATATCTATTATCGAAGACCTGTTTAGAGTTGTGAAACATGATATACCAACGAGTCTTGACCAAGTATAGTCTTGAAAGTTGCTGATGATGATGAATTGTTCTTTAGGGACTAATATATGTGAGCATGTTGGTAAAATTTAATTTGTCATGCCAAAATGCTTGAATTGAAATTTGAGTTTACTTTTCAATTAAATATGAGTAATGAAATGTTTAATACTACCTGGGATATTGTACTGATAATTTTAATGGCATCACGATCAGAATAATATAAATTGACTATGGAATTCTCCTTTAGTGGAAATAAAGATCCCCCAATGTAAACATGGTCTAATAAGCTTCAAGAAGATACGAATGTTGGTCTTCGGTCAATCTGGGTGCAGTTCGACAATTCCATTAAAAACTTAAGTGGTTTAACATCATTGTCATTGAAGTAATTAATGTTAAAGTCACCAATAATTATGTCAAATGTAAACGTATTAAAGATGTATTCAAAACGATCGATATATTGTGAGACACTAAAGCTGTGCTTTCTATAGAGCAAGAGGATAGATACTGCTTGCTTTGATTTTATATTAACAAGTACATATTTGAATCATATTTGATATCAATGAAATGCTTTTTGAGAAATTTTATATTTAAAAAACATATAGTTAGAAGGGTAATGTTAAGATAATTTGTCAATAAGTTTCCTTGTTCTAAAGTCGTCTGTTATAATTTGTTAAATTAAGTACAATTCGGCACTAAACCATTCACGGACAGACGGGATGTTCTTGTTGTTATCGTTTTTGTGTTCGAGTGTAGTCCAGCATTATACGAGATTGTCTGTTTGTTTGAAATACAACATATAAAAAAACACTTGAACGGGACTTAACATTGGCGACGAGGTATAAACTGAACCAAGGAATATAAACACGTACAATTTGCGAAAATTTGAAAACAAAAGATGACCGAGGGCGGATGAAGTCGAGGGATTCTGACGACGGTACGCGTTATAACTGAAACCCGAAATCTGCGATCACCACCTTTTATCACCCCGGATGACCCGTGTGCTACGGGAAATGCATGGGAAAAATGGTTGGAGGGCATTGAACGGGAATTTGGATATTTTAAAATCACCAATCCACTCGATAAAAAAGATGCACTCATCATTTATAGCGGGAAGGGAGTGACTAAACTAGAAAAGAGCCCGCCAAATCCGGAATCAGGTGACCCATATGAGAAATTGAGAACAAAATTAAGTGATCATTACTTACCGAAGAAGAATAAGCATTATGCCCGATATCAATTCCTAAAGCTGAAAACAAACCCTGGAGAATCGACGCGCAACTACGCTGCAAGACTTCATGAAGAAGCCAGAAATTGCTAATTCGGCGACAGAATCTTGGAACATGTAATCCAAACAATTGCTAACAAAACACTGATACAGAAATCGATTAATAAGGGATGGGATTTAACACAATTTTTAATTGAAGTGACCCAAGTGGAAAACAGCAAGTGAGCGATATAATATCCCTGGAAACAGAAGTGGCCACAAGAGCTAACGGACTGGCAAAGGAAGCCCCAACTGATGCACGAGACATAAATCGAATACAATCATCCGAGCAACAAAACCAAGCCCATTCGCATGGAATTTGCCAGAATCAGGAGCAGAAAATGCAGGATGAAAACAACTTGCCACCGTGTCAATGCTGCCAGTCTGGCGGATATAGCCAAAAACCTATAGGCCCATAGCCTACCACCCCCAATATCCCCGGAAAGAATGGCTGCAACAAGGAGTTGACTAAGACATCTTTCAGCGAGTCCCTGAGGATGAACCAATAACGTGGTGCTCCCCACTGGTAATACAACCCAAGCCGAGATTCGCAAAGACACCCAAAGAAGAATTGGGTCCACATATGATCAGAGCAAGTGTTGACCTTCGCATTCCCAACAAGCATATGGAATGAAGCCGGATAACCCAAACACCCACCGTCGGAGATTTTACCCACCGATTTCATGACTGCAGTATTTGGACAAAGACGGAACTCCGTCAAGGATACCATCAGCTCACCCTCAACCCAGCATCACGAGCAGTTGCCACTTTTGCCACGCCTTGGGGGAACTACGGACCGAAACGATTAATTTTCAAGGCCAAAGCGTTGCAAGATCTATTCGACGAGGCAATGCAACGAATCTTCGGTGACATTCCCAGATCCCTCAACCAGAGGGATGACATATTAATAGGTGCATAAAATTGGTCCGAACACAATGCCACACTTGAAACCGTACTGCAGAGAGCTGAGGATTATGGAATCACATTAAACAAGACCAAATGCGAGTTTGGACAGGAGGAACTGGAATTCTATGGCCTCCGATTCAGGAAAAACGGACCGACACCCATGCCAGACAAAGTGAAAGCTGTTCAGGAATGCACGCCACCAACATCGAAGTCAGAAGTACGTAGTTTCCTGGGCATGACCGGGTACTTGGCGAAATTCATCCCCCGTTACGCCTCACTGACGAAACCACTTTTCGATTTCACAATTCACTATTGTTACAGCGCATAAGCCTTTACTCCCCTTATTTACCAAAGCAACAGCGAAACTTCCACCACGCATTGAGAAATGGTCATGGACATTCAGGATGTTGACTACAAAATGCGATACGAACCGGAAAAGGATGAGGCTGACCCTTTGGACTTTCCTTCGCGACATCCTCTCCCTGTAACAGAAGATGCAACCGAAGAAATGATCAAGAGTATCACAGCAGCAGAACCTGCCATTGTTGTGAGCAAAATCAAAGCTGCAACAGCAAAAGACAACACTCTACAAAAGGTCAGTCAGATCATACGCGAAGGGAATTGGATGAAGTACAGAAGAGGCCCGGATATTTCATCTTTCTTTGCAATCAAAGACAAGTTATACGAAGCCAACGGTCTTCGGTCTTCAAAATCGCCCACCGGATGGGACACTTCGGGAAAACCAAAACCAAACAGATGCTCAGAACTAAATACTGGTTCCCAACGATGAACACGATCATTGACCAGCTTATCGGATGCTGTTTTGAATGCCTAGTCGCGACCAAACAGCACACAGAGGAACCCATCAAACCAATCGTTATCCCAAAGAAACCATGGGAAGGAATTGCTATCGACTTTGGTGGACTGTACCCAGACGGACACTATTACCTAGTAACCTGATACCCTGAAGTAGAAGTCACCTATTCAACGTCATGTAAACCAACTCAAGCAAAATTGAAACGAATGTTTGCGCATCAAGGCATCCCGCAATGCGTAGACTCAGACAACGGACCACCGCTTAATTCCGATGAATTTGTACAGTTCGCCAAACGGGAAGGATTTACGCACCACTGAATAACACAAGAGCACCCCAGAGCCAATGGCGCGGCCGAACGATTCATGCAAGCCCTTAATGAAACCGAACAGATTGCAGATTTACAAGTAAAGTGGGCATCAGAGAAAGATTTTGCAATACAAGATATGCTAATAGCCTATAGAGACACCCCTCACCCAGCTACAGGTGTCACCCTATATGAAACCATGCACGAAAGACCCATTTGCACCCGTCTCGATCATGAAGCAGGAAAAAAAAAGAACGAAAAGGAAAAAGACAAAAACATTGATAAGAAAAACGCAGAATACAAGAAACATGATACAACAGAAACGAAATGTAAAGGGACACAAATTTGCCTTGAAGGACTACGTACTACTGAAGCAGAAGAAGATCAATAAATGGACGACAGCGTTCGAGCTGGCGTTTTATATCATCTCAAAGATTCAAGGGTCATCAATCACTATCAAACGTGTCAAAGACGGACGAGAAATATGCCGTGATGCTAGTCAACTGAAACCAGCAAACTTTTTATTGGGAGATGACAAATGTCTGATGAAAACTGCTGATAAAGAGGGAGAATCAACCTGGAATGAGGCAACAGACGACGAAATTGCTGATAGTAATGTTAAGCAAATGAGACCACCCGAAGACCGACACGAAGGAAATGCAGGAAACAATCGACCAGGAAGAGAACGCCGGTTGTCAGCGCGTCTCAGAGATTTTATCGTTTCATAATACTGTAGGTGAAACAAACACAAATACACTCTAAAGCATTTACAAACTACTGCACATAATATACCATTATATAGTTATTACCAGGACAGTTCACATATATATATAGAGACCTCAAAAATCTCCTAAGAAATGGAGATGTTATAATTGTTTAAATTAAGAACAATTTGGCACTAGGCCGTTCACGGACAGATGGGATGTTCTTGTTGTTATGGTTTTTATGTTCAGGTGTAGTCCAATCAGCACTATACAAGATTGTCTGTTTGTCTAAAAATCATTTTTGTAAGTCTCAACAGCTTTTCCACGAATTGTTGGGAGGCGGTATAAATCACCAACTGTAAGCTTTAAATTGATCATGTAATATCATGGCTGGGCAGTTGATATTTTGAGTTGATTTTACAATGTGAGATCGGGTTTTTAGCTTTTAGTGTTCGTTCTCAAGTTCCTTTGGACGTAAACAATCTGTAAATACTGTCTTCGTTTTTCGTCTGTAATTTTGAAACGTAGTCATTTTAAGCATGCATGTAATGTAGTATTTCCATGTTTTATCTTAGTTGAACCACACGAACATAAATTAATTCAAATTCTTTAATGAGAATAGAAAAGTAATAGACCTGAACGAGTGCGTTTGAAGTCTACGTTAAGTTCAAAGATTGTGTATCATCTCCTGAATCGCTGAATGGCTAAGAATTTGTGATGACTGGTATCTGGTGATGACTCAATACCTGATTCTATCGATAAATATATGGAACGCAGTGAAGCTTGCACATTGAGCGTTGCCACGGATATTTGTTTGCAAGTCTAGTCGAGGAGAATTCAGCAGCTTAAAAGCAGTAAACCTTTCGCTAAAGGAATTGTAACCCGAATACGAAATGAATTGAAAGAACTCATGCGAGACTCTGATGATGTGGAAAAAACAAAGAAAAAAGTCCTGGGCTTAGGACACGCCTTAACGAAGTCTCAAGATGTGCATAATCAATATCATTCGCTTCTTACATCCGAGGACGATTTGCAAGCATCATAAGCGTACTATAACATCGAAGGAGCTTGCTGAAATGATGCAAACAATCAAACAATGGATCATGTCAGGCCAGTCTAAGTTTGAACGAGCATTGATCTTGCCAGATTTAGGACTCGATGACTCAGTGAGTTATTTCTCACCTGTGGTATCAAAATGATTGAAAGGTTCAAATTTTTCTTTCAATTCAAGAATTTTGAGATCCAGTTCAAAAACGAGCACCAAATTGTGAGCGTCGGCAAAGAAAGCAGTCATGACAGCCAAAATAGCTGTATTGAAATGACGCCAAGCACTACAAGGAGAAGAGTTTTCGTAAGACTGAATTTCAAAAGGATCGATTGCAACATGATGAATCCTAGCTCTACTTCGACAAACAGAAGAACGAGTTATTTTTGAAAACTCAGATTGCTAAAACCGAAGCAGAAGAACGCGTTTATTTCGAACCAGAGAGTAACAGTGTCAAACTTTCGCACTGTCAAGAATTGAAAAATCTGTCTACTTCCCTGCAGTAATCGTCTAGACATATCCACTAGTGTCATGTTTACAGAAAGCTCTTGCAAAAAAATATATCAAACTCGACGATACACAGATTTACTGTGAGAAGAACTTTCGTATCATGTAGATGTACTTCCTGATGAAGAGACAACAGATGAGGCTATAATGACTTAAAAATTGGGCAGGGTTATTTGTTGACTACTTATATTGGAATAATAGGGGTGTATTGAACGAAATTACAAAGCACAGAAATAACATGATAATCCACCATGATGAATACGACAAATCAAAGAACACCGGTGATAAACCTTTTAACAAAATACTGATCATTGAGTTTTAAATTGGCAAATCAATCCTTTACACAGATTGCAAAAGAACATGTCAACTTACAATGTGATTACTTTCCTGAATCAAACTATAAAGAAAATGTATAAAAAATGCTTGACAACTTCACACCCAAGGCATTACAATGGTGGAGTCAAGATGAAAAAAAAGAAAAAAATACAAAATATTGATATATCCATAGCATATCCAGAAATTCCTATCTTCACAATCCACGTATAACTCAATTGAACCATTTAACTGTGAAAGCGATCTGAAATAAACAGGTGAAATTTATTTTGACAAAACAGACATTAAAGACTATGGTGTCTCATTTGAATTAGGAGCAGGTATTATTCAAATCGACTGGCACATTATCGCGTCAAAGACCTGTACGTACCAATCAAAAACATAAAATACAAGATAACAGCAAAACAGGCTTTCATAACTGACACCTTTAAAGACTTCGTCACTTTTTCGTTTGACAGTTATGATGATAAAATGCTAAAATTACAGCAAATAATTTCATTGGCTAATTAGTAAGAAAATATAGCAAGAAGATTTACGGTGTTGTCTGCAAATCATACAGGACAGCCATGAATTTATGGACCGCAGGTATAGGAAAAGGCATAAAAATTAAACAACCTTAATGCGTTATATCATGTCAAGACCATAAAATGTGAAAGACTACAGAGAGACTACACAAATATTAACAGGATAGTGGTGTCAGAGAAATTAAAAGATGCTTACAATTAATTCACTTCTTTTACCAAAAATGGCAATGGAAGACGGTACCTCAATGCTCTTAAGTTTCACTAACAAAGTAGTTGAAAAATAATGTTAAAAAAATAAATCAAAAAAAAAATGAACCAAGAGAAAGAGGCCACGATAGCGTTTACAAAGTTTGTTATACATTTGACAGTTATTTTTGCAAGTGGTCATGCAACAAATCAGATTCTCTAAAGGACAACAATACATGCATTGACGAGTTTTCCATGGTTCCCATTAAATGGATAACAAAGATTTATGAATCGTTTGTGAAACACAATATAAAAATACAAATGTTTCATAACCTAGATGATGGAAGGATTTAATTACGTCACAATTACTTTGTGAGTAAAGCAATAAAAAATATGTCCCAAAATAAAAACCCTTGACTACGGACATGACACGGGATGATATGACGAGAAAACTAATCATATGTTGTGGCTGTTTCTCAAGTATGGAAAAAAATTATAAAAAAAATAAAAAACATTAGGCAGTTATTGCAAAAACATATGCTACCTCAACAAAACTAGAAAGGAGGCGAATGAAAATGCTGCAAGAAGTTCAATGAAGACAAGAGGACTCCTTTGAAAGTAAGTTTCTTATACAAGAACTCCATTTCAACTTATGCCACTAAGGGCCACCCAAAAACTTGAAATACATTGAAATATTCAACTCAGAGAAGTTTGTTACCGAAGACATAGACAAGAGAATAAAAGTTGGAGGCCACCGTTTTAGTATTCCTGAATTTGGTAAAACAATTTATCTTATCGTTTTGTACGACAGTTATTGACAGCATAAGAGAAAGACTGGAATTATGACTTAAATAGAACTTCAGTAAAAAACACAGCACAGTATTAAACAATAAAGCAAAAAATTCCAAAAATAAAGTTAATAATGTCATGCCCATATGAAATCTAGGTGGATAATGTGGAAAATAATTATATGTTGATTGCCTAAAAAGAGATCGAGGAAAAACTACTCAACAAGTCGTAATTTTAGTCGTGCATTCAATCAAAACAAAACCTATTTTGGGGTGATAGACACACTAAATAATATAGTTTTAATATTCGGTGTCCGGTAATAATAAAATGTGTTCCTGCATATACTCAATTTACACAAGCCATAGCATTTTTGTAGCAGTGTTAACGATAGTGGTAAAACGGTTTTTCAACCAGTAGGTGTCTTCTTTATGCAGGATATTACTATAAACTTAACACTTTATTTTTTGGGTCTTGGAGTGGTTTTTCCATGGCGAGTGGAATTGTCTGCCGTTATCCAGATTAAAATTAATAAGTTGCCGCATGGCAACCGTGCCCGACAAACTGTTAAGTGCAAATAGCATATGATCACATGTGAGTATTTCACACGTAATTCCTTGTCATCTCATGTGATTTTGAAACATGTGATCACATGCAGATATTTTACGTGCGATGAAACGTGTATGTTTTGTATGAAAATTTTGCGATGTGATCGCACGAATTTTAGTAATGATTCTTTTGTAAATAACAAAATTTTATCTTGTATTCTCAAGGGATCCTTGGGTTTTGAAGAGTTTAAATAGTTTAGTTCTATCTCCAGTTGGTTAGAGGTTATAGGACTGGGAAATAAGCTATTTAATTTTATTGGTGGCATAAAATTCATTGGAGAGTCTAATCAGAGCAGCAATATTGCTAAATGATTTTCTACATTTGTAAAGAAATCATTAAATGTATTGGCGATATATGTTCTATCAGCTGATCTTGTCTCACTGTTAAAAATTTAGCAGGCCGGCGACCACCACTCATTGGTTTAAGGCTTGTGATTTGTTCAATTTCTTTCCATATATTTCTCATATTTTTATTCGAGACAAAATAGCTATTACAGTAATACGTTTTGCTAAATTTAACTGCTGTTTAATCAGTTTCTGTATAATACGAACTTGTTGTAATAATTTAACTTTGACTTAGTGCCCAGACTTATGTCGTGTTTGGACATACATTCATTTGTCTATCTAGTGGGCCACTTAACAGGAACGTATCTATCGATAAATATTACTACGTTAACTTTTACTATGCCGAAGAATTTTTCACAAGATTTTCCTATGAAAGATCAATAGTTTCAAGTGAAAAACTACCCACGGACGTTATTCGGTTTTTTATTGATTCAATAGATAATGATGCACGCAAAGTTTGCCAAACAACTTTGCTACGGCAACAGTCATCTATAAAATTAAATTTTCGAACATTTCATTGAAATTCTTTTTGGGAGATTATACATTTCAATTTATCAATTGCATATCTTTAAAAAATTTATCTTTATTAAAAATTGGTAAAATCTCTTTTAAATATTTACAAATTAAACTAAGGAAAGCTTTATCAATTAAAAAACTGAACTCTGAGTTATTTAAACAGTTTGCAATATAAGTGAATTATAGAATTATGATACAAAAGTTTTTCAAAACTCATCAATATGTGTTTATTAATCATAGTGTACAAGATTAAAATTACCCATTATAACAATTGTTTGATTTACAAGAGCAATGCATTAGATCCCTTAACATTACTTTTTGGGTAGCTACGTTTAATTATCTTACAAATTAATTAATCTTTCAAACCAAAGGTATGTTTGGTACTAGTTTGAACCACTGGGACTGGCTTCATGACACTGGTCCAAAATATGATGATTTAATCAATTTTTCCTTTTTTGTCTAAGCTTGTTTTAAATTGATTGCAAATAAGTTTCCTTACCAGCCATAAGTCAAAGGGTTTAAAAATACTTCGGCTTAATTAATTTTTTGCATTTTTCGCCGTTCTTTGATGCATTCTCATTCACAGACCCTTCCTGTAGGACTGTGCACTTACGATAGAGTGATTTAGGAAAGAGGTACTTGATTCTTAGCAAGTTTCCAAGCGTAATTGCTCATTGTTATCGCTTTAAGACAGCTTTTAACTTTTTTGTTAGGCTCTTTTTCAGATAAAAGAAGGGTGTTTTTAAGAGGAATAGCTACTAGACTAATTTCTGTATTAAAAGGAGTTATCTGAATAGAATTAACCAATAAAGTATGAAAAATACATGTAGGAACAAACAAATCCTAGCAACAAGCAACTCAGCAATGTCAAGGAAGTAACTTGCTATCTTAAATAATGAGCAGTCAGTTGATGTTTGGAGAAAGCAGAACAGACAGCAGGTGAATAGAAGTATTATATTCGCTTAACACGAAGACCAAAACTGGTGAAATCAGTGCATAATGTGATGTTTCTATCGACCTATCCTAGACAAAAACCAAACTTTGTCGGCAGGTTAAAGAAGAGGAATACATAAGGTAATGTTTCTATCCGAGCATGCTAGACAACAGCTTTTCATGAGAATAAATGAAAGCATTATATAATGTAACGTTTCTACCAACTCGTGCTCGAATAAAACAAGGGCTTATCGGTGTTAAGTTATGCTCTTATGTTTGATGTAAGTAATAATTTGATGTTATGAAAGATAGTATTGTTAGTAGTGATATTAAGTTACATAGAGACACAAGCAAGGGACTCATTACCATATTGGGTATTCATCTGACCAATCGCAGTGAAGCGTTAATTATGTAAATAGTGCATATTCATTGTAATAAAGTTAGTTGTCTTCTGTCTGTCACGTAAAATAAAGCAAAGGAAAATGTATGCGAAGTCCAATTCTTATATTATAAAGAATGTCAACCACCGCAAACCCAACAATCTGGAGGTTAATTAAAAGTAAAACATTACTTCCATGAACTTGAGTTGTTCCAAGTTTGTAAACGATACGCATTTGATGTACATGTCTCCGACGACGACTCAACGGATCCATGACTACACTAGTTATTTCCTATAGACGATCTATAGCTGAGAGTACAACAAACGTTCATTGGTCCAACTACCAGTACGTATGATCTCATGGCCAGGCTATAAGGACCAGGTAAACCTGCCCGAAATTTTGCGGTTTTATAACGTTGATAATTTTCTCGTTAACCATATTTAGGAAAAAAAGAAACAAACTTTTTACAAGGTAATACGTATGTTTTTTGCGTCAGGCTGAATTCGCAACTAACCTCTGTCCTGTTTCTGATATGGTTTTATGCCGAGGGTTGGACAAACAGAGATAGAGCTTACTATGGGCTATCTATTCCATCCAGCCCGTTCCCCGTAAAGGCATTGTGGCTGCGCTATTCATCTCTTCATCTGCTGAGGCAAGATCAAAGAGATGCGCTGGCATTATCCTGGTTTTGTCTGGCATTGAACTTTATAATATTATGGATCATGTTGGCTCGCCTTGACGACAAATTGCTTTATGTCAATTCAAATCAGCAAATGTTCTCAACCTATCCGGTGAGTCGGCTAATTTAGTTACCATTGACCTGCCTACGAGTCATGTGTAGTTGGAAGATTGTAACGCCTTGAAACGGTTAGGATACAGTTTTTCTCTACACACATCTCAGTAGTGACTGTTTTCATACCTGTTAAAGATTCTTTGCGTCTTCTACACAGCTCATGTAATTTTGGCGACATCTGCATTCAGGTTCAGGCGTTATGAGGATTGAGCTTTGACGAAAGAGTTTTGATACTTGGGATATCGAGGATTGGAGGATGTAGAGTTTAACCACCTAATTACAATCGGCCGGCCTATATTTAATATGAGGGTCTAATGGCATCACGAACTTGGGTTGCGCAAAGCTCAAGTTCTCCATTACTTAGATAACAATGAGTAAGAGTTCAGTGTTGTAAAATACAGTACTGGTCCTAGGTGTCAACTATCTGTTTCCACTCGCAGTTGATTGCAAAAACTGTTGGTATATCGCACGTTTGCTCGGCTATCCCAAATCGTTTCATACGCTTTCTCGATCATTAAGATACTTATGATTGAACAATGACATTTTTTGAATGAGTATATGGTATTTACCAGAGCTGTATCAAGATTAAGTTAGGAGAAAGTAACCACTTCCCCACCGGATCTCTAAAAGGCTATTTTTCAGAAAATTTTGGACTCTGTCAGTACATTCAGATGCGTGAAATTGTTGGAAACCGCGTCATCGAGAAACAATAAAAGCGATGGTTAATTGAAACAGCAAACAAATAACGCTCTGTACTGCTTTTGACGAGAACATCACACTCGCTTGTCCTTGACGAAAGATAAGTCTGATCTAAGTTGTATCTCACACTTCTACAGACAAAAGCTAAGCAAATCAAATGAGTACATACGCATCATATCGTATTTCCTGCTGTTATATATTTTAAATTTTCTTGTTATTTGCTGCTATTATTAATCCCCCAGTCCCAGCACGCGAAGCGCACTGCGATGGCACTAATCTTGACGTACCCGCGATCCGTTTATCCAGCTGGTGAGAAAGAGTACAATATCTCGATTTGCGTTTTAGGTCAATATATGTAAAATTGTAGCCTGACAAACTAGAGGGCGTCTCAAGTTGTAGTCCTGATTACCATTGATCCAAGAACATAACAAGGTATTGTAATCTGCAGCAACTCAATCAGTTAGAGAAGAATCAAGTCTTTTTTACGAAGTTTAGAGGAGCAATTGACGGGAAACGTGAACGAGATTACCTAAAAATGCGAGGCAGTCCCATCTAGGAAAATTAGAACATTGATGAGCTGGTTTGTTCTGTAGGAAATTAACGTGGTTCTAGACATGAAGGCCGAAGATAAATATCTCAATATAAAGTTATCAGCCTCATAAAAGTAGAAGAACGAGACTAAATTCGTCACCAACTGTAAAGTTTGTAAAGCAGACTGCAAGACACCTATAGAGCAAGAAAATGCTTCAGAGACGAAATAATTACGGACTTTGGACTTGAAGCAGACTCTTCACAGATTCCTATGGACCGACCAAGGAAAGATCTGCTTACGAAAAAATACAAACTCGCTTGTTCTGATAAACCAATCGTAACTTTGAAAGAAGCATTCATCCTACAGGTACATATATAAATATACATACATCCAAATACTGCATAATAAGTAGTGGATGATTTTAATTTCTTGGATTCTGATTCACATCCAGGTATTTGTGAGTTATTAAACACATTTAATCCACTTATATCCCAACCCACTTGAATAACTCATCATTCAGTTACTTTAATTGATGATGATTTCTTTAATTAAATTTCTCATCAATATTAAAAAGGAATTTTACTCTCTTTTAGCAAAGGCAGATTTCTTCATGATATTGAATTCCCTAATCATGATGTCCATAAAATGCTTGAAAAAACTTTCGTTTTATGTTAATAAAGATTATTGATAAGCACATCTCTCTAAAGAAACTGAGTAGAAGGATATTACAGTACGTACATGTCCAAGCCCGAGATCACTTCCATTATCCAAACTTTATATAAAATCAAATTTAAAGTAACTTCTATGAAAAATACATTAAAGGAAAGCCATTATAATAAATTTATATTGTACAGGGACAGATGAAACTGTCTAATTAAATTTAATAAAATGGATTATTATTAAATAAGAACTATTAATTTTTACTTCATACTAAACAAATATGAGAAATACATGTATATAGTATCAAAAGGAATTAAACAATGTGTAAGTCTGTATCTGATTAACAGTAACTTTTGATACTGTTAATCACCACATACAGTAATTAGATAAAAGAAAACAATCTGTTTCTTTGGGAAGTGTGAAGCAGAAATTAATCATTGAATGTTTTGTGTAATATTCCTGAAGGTTTTATTCTTGGACCTCTCGTATTTCTGTTTCACACAATATCGATGATGCTCATAACTGTACCAACATCGATACCAATTAATTATTTAAAACTGACTAAAGAAATTATTTCAAAAACATGGGGAATTATCTTCAACGTTTCTTTGTTAAATCGTATGTTCCCTGGTATTCATTTAAGAACGCCAGGATTAATTTCTATTTACAAAAATCACCAAATGTTGTATCATTCTGCTCTTTTTGTTTTCGATATTTAACGAACTATGTACTTGAAAAGGTTATGTTCAAAAGAAATTTAGTAGTTCTACAGTATCAATAGGCATGGTACAGTCTAAGACAGTATATAACATTCTTGCAATTTGGTTTCCAGCCAAACATTTTACATATACAGTATATTACATGAAATTTTATCAATTACTGAACAGGCAAATAGAAGAGCAATAGTGAATGGCTACTAAATGTACTCATGTAGTATTTTTTGAAATTTATTCTAAGTTTTTGATACAGCCAATCACCACATCTTTTTGCAGAAACGTCAGCAGTATGGATTTAAGGGTGAAGTATGCTATTAATTTACAGTAAGTAACTCATATTTACATAACAGAACGCAATTTGTTTCTATTGAAAGTGTAAAATCAGAGTTATTGAATGTTTCACTTGGTGCGCTACCAACTTCAGCTCTCTGACTTCAAATTTTATGTTATCTGCAGCATCAGTGGTATTCATAACTCTACCAACATCCATGATATTCACCTTTTTGTTGTTGTCAATATTTTTTTTGGATGTTGACAAAAGTCTATTAACAATAGAATTGCACCTGTCAGTCTTTTACTGTGTGAAAACAAGTTGTCCTTTAAGATCAACTCTAATGTATATTATATTTCAGTGTGCTGAGCGGTTAAGTTATTAATTATCAAGCAAAACTTTTATTGAATGGTACTGTATGTTCATTGAATGGCCAATTGCAGGTACTTAAGCCAGCATATGACACTAAAAATATTAATAAAATTATTAGTGCTATATCTAAAGCAAGATATTTTCTTGGGCACAGTGTGAATAATATTGACAGTTGCATAAATCTCCAATCATATGATTTTTGTTTATTTTTTGTTCCTCGAAGCGTGTTTTATATTAATCTTTTTCCCATTTAGTTTTATGGACAGCCATAACGCAAAGGTTTCAAATTCACATCATTTCTTTAAATTACGTTCATAATATTTACAAACCAGAGTAGCGTTTGGTATGTCGGAAATTTCACCTGGTTGCCGT
>JBAHVQ010147815.1:0-20000 GCA_036872915.1 Nanipora kamurai | reverse complement strand
CACATCAAGAGACAGACTTAAACAATTGACGTTCTGTTATAGATAAAAAGTCCCCACTCACACAATTTTGTAGTGGAAAGTTTGCACCGAGCGGAAGAAAACGACGAAGTAATCGATGTTACAGAAGACTTGATTAATTATCACGAACAACTTTCAAAGGTAAGAAAGCATTGACTCATGCAGTCTTCGTTTACTTCAGAGTGACTTCTTTTTCTGCGCGATAACTGGATATATATTGACATATCTGATAACGCTTTGATAACTGATGATGGTGATAATGGTAGTGGTTATAGTATTGGTAAGAGTTAGGATAAGAATAACGATAACGACAAATACAACGACAGTGACAACGACAGCGACAACGACAACAGCAAAAGCGACAACTACAACGACAGCGACAATGACAACGACAATGACAGTGACAGCAACAATAACAACGACAGTGATAACAACAGCGACCGCCACAGCGACAACGAAAACAACAGCAACAACCACAGCGACAACGACAGTGACAAGGACAGCAACAGCGACAGTGATAACGGCAACAACAGCGAAAACGACAACGATAACGACAGTGATAACAACAACAACAGTAATAATGACAACGACAGTGACAACGACAACGACAACGACGACAACAGTGACAACGACAGTGACAAGGACAGCAACAACAACAGTGATAACGACAATGACAGTGATAACGACAACGACAGTGATAACAAAAACGACAGTGATAACGACAATGACAGTGACAACAACAATGACTACGACAGTGACGTCGACAACAACAGTGATGACGACAGCGACAGTGACGACGACAGCGACAGTGACGACGACAGCGACAGTGACGACAACAGCAATAATGATGATGACAGCGACAGTGACGACAACAGTGACGATGACAACGACAGTGATAATGACAACGACAATGACAACGACGGTGATAACGACAACGACAGTGATGACGACAACAATAATGACAGCGACAACAACAGCAATAACAACAACAACAGCGATAGTGACAGCGACAACGAAAGTAACAGCGAGAAGGACAATGACTGCAACAATGACAACTACAACGACAATGAGACAACAACAATGACTGTGACAACGACAGCGACAACGACAAAGATAACGATTTATTTATTTAAATTTATTTATTCAAAAATCTCTAAACACCGTTGCCAACATCAATTTAATGCAGGATTATTTTGGGTCGTGTGATACACTAATACAAGAATAAAAATTATAAACAACGTGTGCAAGTATATACAAAATAAAGAATACTTACATTCATATACCAAAGGGCAAGCATTCACGTCAGTCTCATATTTATTGTCTACTATACCACATTGTCGCTCCTCTATAATCGAAAGTCTTTTTCATTACATTTGTGTTGGTTTGGGGGAATTCTAACTTATTATTGTTGTTCCTCAAGTTATAGCAATTGCGTCTAAACATTTGGAAACAAGCACTTAAACTTGAGTTTCTAGCAACGCAATTATTTACCAGAGTTAATAACTGCTTGTCTCTTCTCTCTTGGAGCATATCCCATCCTAACTTTGACAGTGTTTCCGTTGCTGAGTAGTAACTACACTCGCTTTGTTTTGTAAACTTTGTAGTCGCGGGTAACAGTAACTATAACGATAATGATAACGGTAACGATAATGGTAACTGTAATGATAATGATAAATTTAAATATAATGATTATTGTCACGGTAATGATAATATAATTATAATGTATAATGATAATGATTATGGTAATGGTAATGATCAGGATTGTGATAGTGATAATGACAATAAGAGTGGTAAAAATGATGATGATGGTACCGGTGAGGGCAATAATAGGGATAATGATCGGGTAATAATAATAGTACTGGCAATGGCAATGGTAATGGCAATGGCACTAATAATGACAATGAATCACATGAAAGGTGGATATTAAATACAAACAGAAGATAGAATAATGAAGAATCAAAGACAGAGGATGCAGGAGAAAGAATCAAGTATAAAGGATGAAGGATGAAGGATGGAAAATGAAGCATGAAGGATGAAGAATCAGGGATGAAACATGAAGGATGAAGGACGAAGGATGAAAGATAAAAGATGAAGGATGTAGTATGTAGGATGAAGGATGAAGGATGAAGGATGTAAGATGAAGGATATAGAATGAAGAATGTAGGATGAAAGATGTAGGATGAAAGATGTAAGATGGAGAATGAAGGATAAAGGATGTAGGATGTAGGAAGAAGGATGAAGGATGAAGGATGAAAGATGTAGGAGGAAGGACGAAGGATAAAGGATGTAGGTTGAAGAATGAAGGATGAAGGATGTACCGTAGAATGAAGGACGAAGGATGAAGGATAAAGGATGATGGATGATGGATGAAGGATGAAGGATAAAGGATGAAGGATGAAAGATGAAGGATGAAGGATGAAGGATGATGGATGATGGATGAAGGGTGAAGGATGAGGGATGAAAGATGTAGAATGAAGGATGTAGGATGAAGGATGAAGAACGAAGTATGAAGGATGAAAGGCGAAGAATGAACAATGAACGATGAAGGATAAAGGATAAAGAATGAAGGATAAAGAATGAAGAATAAAGGATAAAGAATAAAGGATGACGGGTGGAGGCTGAAAGATAAAGGAAGAAATTTGAAGGATGAAGGATAAAATTTGAGAGATGAAGAACGAAGTTTGAAAAACGAACAATCAAAGATGCATACAGAAGTATGAAACATGAAGGATGACGTTTAAAGAAGGATGGCATAAATGATGGGGTAAGATGAAGAAGGGTAAAGAAGAAGAATGAAGAAAGGAGGGACCGGGAAGAAGAACTAATGACAGGGGACGATGGATAAAGGGCCAAGTGCGCAGAACAATGGAGGATTGAAGAAGTAGAACGGATTAAGAAAATGAGAGTTAAAATATGACGAGGACGACTAGCGACTGTAAATATAATAACAAAAATAGCAAAGCTAGCAAAATAACAATTGCAACGACCATTTACATAATGGTATCACATCGTGGGATTCGCGATTACTATTGAGATAAAAACCAAATTAACATTGAGAATAAACGATATAAAGAAAAATGCATTTATGCAGGGGCCATAGTAATACTAAGCACTGAAAAAAAACCCGTTTAATTTCTTAGGTATCACCAGAGATGCATGATCAAGTAATGAGAATTTTGCTGCAGAGTGAACCAGAAACAGTGGATTTCATTTTGAGACGAAAGGCAAAAAGTCATCTCGGGTAAGCCTTGCTAGAGAGTTGTGTATAGAAGTTTTGAGAAGAAAAACTTGTTATATTTGTCACTGAAGGAAAGTAAGTGTTGGTGCTCAAATGGGGGTTTATTGAGAATTATCATACGTCGACGATAGACTGTTCCGTAAGTTGATTGTTTACTATGGATTGCTGTATAGCAAAGTTAGGAAACGTTGCCAAGGCAAGTAAAATGCGCTTTTTCCTCTATAAATAACCGGTATGACAGAAGAAAAATTGTTAAAAGGACTGGTAAAAGAACATTAGTTATGACTTTGTAAAATAACTGCTTGCTATGCCTTCCTGTTGCCCTTGGAAAACAAAGATGTTTTCTTCTGAATAAAAAAGTAAATCCTTAAAAAAATTCCCAATTTTTATTTTGGTTAAAAATATACACGCGTTGGCTAAAATTCATTTTCTGAGCATTCCAGAAGGTACAGTAAAAGAAAATTATTTTCTAGAGCATTAAGCTTTAGGAAAATTGAAGAGCGAGACATGCTAAAATGTTACAAGAGAAGTTTTGTTTAAGATCCCAAGAAAGAGGTATCGCTGTGAAAAAGCCTTATTTTAAGCTTGGGAATCTCGCATCCTGCATATTTCTTGTTTCTCTAGGAAAGACATAGACAGTATTATCAGAGGAAGCAGTGACATAATTAACGAGATAGACGACAAGGAGACAAACGCTCGTCTCACTCATCGTTCTAACAGCGCCGATACTAGAAAAGCTCCAACACGGATCAACAGCGCTCCGACATGCAACAAGGAATATTCGTCCACGCAAATACTTCTGCAGGGACACGAACACTCGTGTGGAGGTGGCTATAATCACAACGAGCACGTCACAACTAGATGCGCGTCTGTCAACGAACAATATGTTAAGAACCTTGGCCTGAACTCATGTAATGGCGTCTCGGGTTACAAAGAAGGTCATATACAAAAACAAAGATCATGCGGACCTTTATATACACACAGTGAGCCCCCTACACCAAAGATGAAGACTTCCGCCTCGTTTACATATTTTTCCCCACCTCCATCTCCCGATTCTGTTCTGTCTTCAACTAACAATTCTCCGAACAGTAGTCTAAGATATTCTCCAATCGATACAGCGTACCACAAAAGTATACCATTAAATGAGGGAATCCAGAATAACAACGTAGAGACACAGGATAGTTATTCGCTACAGGGAGACGCATCCTCTGCCTCTGAAAGTAAGGCAGATTCGGACATAACGAGTGAAGACTTTAACGGCTTGGATATGAGAGAACAATGGCTAGAATGGGAAGCGATAAGTAAAAAGTTTAGCACCGATGAGGCATTCCTGGAACAAGAAACGTTGGTTTGACAGAAGATTCAAAATTGGTTGTGTAATGTGCAATTTATATATCTTGCAATAAAAAAAGAACAAAGCTGTCTCAGTACGAAAGGGAACCTGGGAAATGGTTCTGGACTTTGCCTAAAACTGCTGGTCAATAGGTATTATGGTTCAAAGCCAGCGTTGCCCAAAATTGTGAGCTTTTGGTTCAGAAAATCCAATTCCTGGGTGTGCCATTCGCATCTTTTCAGACTGAAGTGACTGAGTAAAATAGAGACAAGGACGTATGGCTCTTTTTCAAAATCAATCCCAGATTCCTGAACAAAAAGTCCCACATGAATTTGGTAAATTTTTGGAAATAATAAAAATTACGCTTGCATGTTTCGTTAAACTATCTCCTAAAATTATAAGCAACGACATTTTAAGGTTTATCTTCCCAATGCTTCGTCCTTGAGATATTTAGATTTATTTGATATGTAAATGAGATAAATCCATAATGTCAAACTGTGGACACAGCATTGTGACTTATGGAGAAATCATGTATGTCTTTATAATTATTTAACAAAAGCACTTGATAATGTAAATAGTTTCAACCTAGGAGTATCAACAGCAGTAGGTTGTTGCTCGTTCTGGTTGTAGTTGCCTTCAGAAAGATCCTTTTTAGGGAGTGATGTTGTCAAAATGTTGAAACGTTAGTCACCTATAACAGCTCTTTCTTACGACTACAACCTAGATGATCAATATTTCAACTCCGAAAGCACTGGAAGCTTGGCATGTATACAGTGTATTGCACCTTCAGAACTCCATATTTAAGTGGCCAGTTTATGGACCAGCCAAGTTTGGTATGGTTAAAATCTTTTTCGTAGAAAATGCTACAAATCTATATGGCAAATAGCTATTAATAAAACCTGCTAACTGTTTGAGGAATATGGCCCACGGCCTCCTCGTAAAACCTCTACTTTATGTGAATGTACTTTATAACCAAGTGTAATTAAACCAAGTACATCTTCTATATACTAATTCATAAGTTCCCACATTACACTCGTCTTAAAGGAGCAGAATTCTTTTTCTTTAAAACAAAGCATTCTGTATTCAGGTTCGTGTCGAACGGTCAATAGCAGAAGGCAGGCAATAATTTTAATGATTGTCCAGCTGTGATTAAAGTAAACTTTTTAGTATTTTTTTATTGCCATAATGCTAAGATCTCTTAAGGAGGCTCCCTAGGGTAACTTTTAGTAGGAGACTGGTAACTAAATATGGTTGGCGACTACAGGACGTTTGTCAATCTTGTTCTCTCAGAAAAATGATTTCTGAGCCCGTGACGGAATAGAACCCGCAACCTTCTTCAATTACCGTCTAGGGCTCAGAAATCGTTTGTCTGAGAGAACGAGCTTGACGAACTTTCTCTACTCCTCTGATACTTACCAAGCTCCCACACGAACAAGCTTTCTGTTCAGCTTTAAGTAAATATGGCTAAGCACGCATGCGTAAATAGCGATCTTGTCGAATCGTTATTCTATCACGACAGCACCGACCGCGTCACTGCAAATGGGAAGTTTTTGGTTGTTTGCTCTGCTGAATTTCTTTTAAAACTTGGTATTTAAAGCAAACAGATTAAGCTCAACAACATATCCCATTTATAAAATTTTTCATAAGACAAAATATTTTACAATCCACTAAGTTCATTGCAAAAAACCTACCTTGACAACCTACTCTGATATTTTGATATTGCATTCCTTAGTGGAATATCTAACCTTTACAAATTTTCAGAAAAATTCACCAAAGAAACCCGAGATAAGGTGTCTTAAATGTGATAATCGTGAAAATATGCCGATATTCCAACGCTATTATTACCAAACTTACAACTATTTCAAAGGTAAAAATGCCAAAAACTGGAGACCGTAATAATTTAATCCAGTAAACATAGAAACTGTACGGAGCCACCTTAAAATAAGAAGTCTTGCCATTAAAATGCAATGGTGAATTTTAATTCGGCCATTACTTCTCTCAGCGCCAACCTGGTATTTTATTTAAATTCCCAGAATCATCCAATTTCCGACAGAAGTATCAGGTAAGGAGCGACTGCTCTCTCTATATATACGCCACTGATATTCAGCCATTACTAGGGAAGGTTAGAATCAACATAAAATGTCACAGCGCTTTATTGAATTAAGAACTAACTACGATAATTTCATTTTGTACGTCGTATGAGTTTGTAGAGTTTTATTGTTTTATTGTTTTATTGTTAAGTTATTATAAGGTTATCGAATAAGGAAAAGTTCTCTACTATTGTATATTTTTAATTTACATTAATTTTGCCATTATGATTACAATCTGAAAGAGTATTTTTGGATTTTAGAAATAATAAAAAAGTGCCTGGAATATCAACTATTTCTTGAGATAATGATGACAGTAATTCATATATAGTCAATCGAAAGGCAATCTGTTTGTCTCATTCTGTAGTGACTATAGTTTGCAAAGGGGCTTTAGCCAGTATGTCTCGAATGCGGGGAGATGAGTGTTGAATACTCCACTGGTGATGCGTGGAATGGATGGACTAACCCACCATAAAGCTGACGTTGGAGGACACCACAGAAATATGTTTTTCTTGGTTTGATACAATTAATATACTCGTCAATAGTTTTACCAAATAAATTACATCTGCTCGGCAACCTTAGGAATGGTTTCCCGTAAACCGAGTCAACTTCTGCCTGAATTTAAGTTATAAACTTAAAGCCGTTAGGCAAGATTTAGCCTTGAAATTAAAGAAAAAAAGCTGTTGCTCAATATTTAATAGAAAATATTCACTGCGTCAAAGTAAAAAGTAAGATTCACAGGACGTCAAAAGGGCGACGTAAAGACACCGACACAGTAATGCAGCATTCAACCCTGATCCCACGCTCTCTCCCTTCTCCTCTTCTGTCGTCGAGAGAGTGACCCTGGTTGCAGCTGGTCACCTGACCGCGTTACTTCAACAACACCGCTGGGAGGGTGGGTTTTTAAAGCTGTTTTGTCATCGTGAACAAAATTACTTGTATTTGTTTAAACATTAGCGCTGGCAAGTGGCGACTCAACGCCAGTTTAACCTATCCTGGCGCATGCTAGATTTTGCCACGCGGCTACAATTTTAAAACTTTGCATTCCCTCTCCCACAATTGTTTTTTTAAAACACCCAGAATTTGTGTGGTCAGGTAACTTTCATATAATTCTAATATCAAAGTAGAGATTTGTAAAATTGCAAGACTATTTCTTCTATACCAGCTTTAACTTCTAGCCTTAAATGCAGACGATTCGAATTGTGGGGAAATCGTCATGAAGTCACCCGAGGTTTGTAATTTTTAAGGGTAGAACCGCAGACTGGTACAGCAAGTGTTTTTCCACGGTGTCACTTTAGAGGCATTTAACTGACTTATGACTGCGGACGTTTTTAACAAACAATGTGGAAGAATTCCCCGAATGACTACAAAGAAGATTGATTTAACGGTTGACAAAAACAGAAAGCTTTTGTATTCGTAAAACAAAAAGTTTTTCCTGTAGAATGTTTTAGTCTAATTTTGATTACAAATATTTGATTTCATTCACACGTGTACTGACTTTATGTAAATTTAGTTTTCGTAAAGACATGTTTTAGTGAAAAGAAGGCAAACGATGACACGCTACACGTAAAGTAAAGTACTTGAAAGTCTAAGGCGTAATTTCGAATGTTCACTATCTGTATGAAAATGTTTCTGGCTGGGAAAATTTTTACGTTGGGTAAGCTAAGGATTTATCATAGAGTACGCAGGAGATTTTAAGAGAATATTCCAGGTGAAAACCATTAACTGTCTATCGTTTTCAGAATTTATCATAGGTATAATTGTATAATAATAGCAGCTTTTTACGACGGTCTATTGCACGAAAATAATCTACAAGGGAAGGTACGAAAATCAGATAAGTTAATCGGAGGATAAGTGGTAGAGAGCGAACAGTACTATACATACTTTTAGCCACTGAACTAAAATTTTATTCATGGCATTGCATTATAACTAGGCTAGCTGATGATATAGTGGATAGTTTGCTCGCAATTATCCGTTGGATTTGTTATCCAAGCTTCGTAAAACAGGTTGGGTGTTACGTTAAGATTATTTTGATACATAACTAATAACGCGGGTAATATCGCAACCGCATCTAACTTGTAACGGTTAACCCTTTAAATCTCAATGTCTTGGATGCAGGACACTAGGACCCTTCTCCAACTTATGTATCTTTCACCTATTTTCTGTTGGAATTTCGACTCGAAATCAATATTTCTGAAATCTACAGAAAATGAATAACCAAAAAAGTCCATTTTGGTTAACATGACTGGTGACAGTTCGTTGCGAAACTAAAAAAGTGTGGCAGAATTTTTCGTCGTTTTTCATCGTTTTCATGAGAGTCGAATGGTTAAGCAACGGTCATGAGTTTGATTTAAAGAATTTAACCGCTTGGTTCCAGATTCAGTCACCGGTAACAGATGGAGACTTTAGTATCTTGTTCCGGCTAACGCGAGACCATGTTACTCGTCAAAGGGAAAACCGCTGTCAACAAGGAGTTAACGTCGCAAGTGACGCTTAACTACTTTACTGCCGTATCTCTGCCTTCGACAAGTAAAATTGTCTGGAGTAAGCCAGAGTAAAACGGCCGCAGACACATAGTGCAACACTGTCACCAATAGACCACTTGCACTCATATGCTAATCGACCCATCTGGAGGACAACTTAAAAGTTCAGACGTTCAACAGATCGAATAATTTCTGGAAATTCCTCTGTTTATGAGCATTTATCCGCCAACAGGGGAATAAGTGCGAGTGGTTTATATTGCGTGAAATCCTAAATGGTATGCAAAAGGAGAATATTTAAATTTGGAGAAAATATTAGAGAATATTTAAAATTTAATAGAAGGAAACCAATAAAGCTGTTAATTAGTGAATCTTTCACTGACCTACAGCTTTATTGGTTTCCACTGGAAGCGTAACTCCAGTCCCTAAACGTGTCCTGGCCAAAAATTCAGGACACTATATTCCATAGAACACTCGCATTCATTGTCTAACCCTTACTTCCGCTGAAGAAATGAATTATGGGTGTGTTATGAGATAAGTTTTCTAAAGAATTCATCCATACCGAAAATCCCATTTAATTTAAAGCCAAAGTGAATAATCTTCGTGGACCTAGCTAAGCATGACTGGCTGACGGCTTAAGGGTACTTTGGACTTTACAGTGCCCAAGTTAGGACTGAATATCTGCTGTAGGTATAGCGTAAGAGCTATCGATATGATTAGAGTTACGGTTAGCGCTAGGGTTAGCTTCAGTCAATAAGATAAGAGTTAGGTCAGATGATTAGGTTTAAGGTTAGGATTATGGATGGTGGGAACGAGTATGATAACTGTAAAATTCCCTTTATATCATGTCACTGATTAAAACGGATACTATCCTTTATGTTTGTAGAAAAATTATATTATCATGGGCAATTCTTAGCATGCATGAACAAAGTAGTGGGCTGGAATATTAATAATATTGTAGCCTGCATGATTTATCTCGTTTAACTCTTAGCTGACAGGATATCTCCCCTTGACAAGCAAATTTGTCTGGTGTTAGCCAGAGTAAAATTATAGAAGAGTGATGCTGTAGGAAAAGAGTTTATTCGTTAAAGTCCGAGGAAATTTGTAAAAAGTTTCAAACGATATTACCAAACTTCACGTCAAGGTTTGTTGAGCAGCAGCAAATCCTGAAATATAAGCACGCTGAAAACAAATCCAAATTTTTTTCGAAAATTCAAAAAAAGCGTCAAAATTCGGACAAGAAGTTGATCAAAATGGGAAATTTTTTCACCGTACACTAAGGTCGGATATAAAAGAGGTTCGACCAAATAGAATTAACAAAAACTGCAAAATCGCAGACACTGCACATACTTAATTTATGTTCGTAATTAGTTCACTTACTATGAACTAATTAAAATATATATCAAACCCCCACTTCCTTTTTGGTCCAAAAAATTCACACCTTCCCCAGAGAAATATTTCTCAATGTTGCTCTCTTTTCTCCCATCCCAGACTTTCATTGCGTAGGCCCGTTTCCCTCGTAAGTTTGCGAGGGAAATGGGCCTGGGCCTACTTCGATATCACTATCGCTATTTTCAAAGAATGTCCGCCATTTAAATTAGTTAATAAAGCAAATTAGTTAATAATTAGTAAATTCGAATGAAATTAGCAAAATATTTCTCTGAGAAAGGTGTGAATTTTTTGGAGGAAAAGAAATTTTGGGGTGCTATGAAGTCTGAGAAAAATGATAAAACGATAAAAGATTCTGTTAAACTTCGTTTGTGTCACAGTTCATTTCTGGGCAGTGTCAAAAATCCTTACGGTCTAACTCATTTTCTTACCCAGACGCAAATAAACTTATTATCGAGTCTAAATTCGAATAGGAAGTGAATCAGAATGCCAAAATTTTCCACCGTACACTGAGGTCAGATACTTAAGGTGTTGGACCAAACAGAATTAAGTACGTTATCATGCTGAGATCGTCGGATGCAATATTAAAAGATTACTATAGCATTTGATGTTTATCACTGGTTGTATGTACTGTAGCTATTTCATAACATTGTATTTACATGACCTTGTGTGATTTAAAAGATGAAGGACAGCTATGAAGCAGAGTGCATTAGAAGGCTCAGGCGTATGATTTCCTTTCAAAAGTTTGAAACTTTTGTTAGAAAGTTAAAAATTGAATTGACATAAATGTCAGAAAAACTGCCTATTCGTGCAGTCGTCTTCAATGTTATGCATGAGTAAATCTAATAAACCATCGGAGAAGGAGGATATTTTCTCCCAATCCTTTAGAAATGATTTCGCTCGTATCGCCAGAGCGCAAAAGATGACCTTCATGCATGCAGGTTTAACCCTTTGACTTCCAGATTTCTCCCCGACTTGTAAAATCTTCGGGTGTTATTCAGAGTAAAATACTAAGAAGTCGATTGTGATCAACTGTGATAGTGTAAGACAAAATTTTAAAAGTTTTTGAAGAGCATGGCTTTAAGACCTGTCTTTTTATCCTCGAAGTCTCTCTTGTGAAAATGCTTCGTATAACGTTGATTGTAATGGTAAAATTAGGGTGACATCATTGAACTGTTTCAGAGGAAGGTAGCTAAATGGTAATCATTACTTACTTCGAAACAGTTTACATTCAACTATTTGGCATATGCATGCCCAAGTTGAATTATGGCAAACAGGAAAGTTTTCATTGATGTATTTCTTACCTCGTTGAAACCGAATGATGTATGCTTCTTATTAGAACAGATAGATAAATAATGTCAAGGTAGAGCACCTCACTGACCCTAGTATACATCTGGTTTCATGTATTTTTTGACAGACTTAAGTTGGGATTTAGCACCATGCATGCTGTCAGTATTGTGGTGCTTTTTTTAATTTTTTAAATCTAACGAAATTAAATTAAATAGTTCATTGTTAAAGAGTTTGAATTGCAGTATAAAAGCGATAATTTTGTTCATTTGTTTCTCCTACTTTTTGGTGAGTGTTTCATCATTTTTACTAACTACACCTGTGCTGGCTTAATTTGTTGTTTCATTGCTTTTATCCAACTCTATTCCAGGTAGGTATTCTTTTGCTGATCTCTTGGTTAACAAAATGCCATCTTATGTCATGTTTTTATGAGACATCTGGGCAAAAACCTCCCTTGTTTAAGAATGGGTCTGTCCCCCAACTTTCCAGATATGTTAGTATAGCAGTTCTATTAATTTTTGTGCCAGGGACGTCCAATCTTTGCACTTATGCGGAAAGAAAGCGTTTATAACACTAATCTCACTCTTCTCAACAGAGGCTTCTACTGCAAGTTCGAAGCAGTCATAATTTCCTATGTTAATGTCTTAGAATTCCAGCAAACTGAAATTTAAGACATTTAAGGTTGTTAACGTTGGCTATATTTGAAATAAAACCTTGTAGATCAAATCATACTTTTTTTTTTCTTATATATTAAGCTTAAAGGGTGCTCTCAACCTAGCACCCGTACATGTAAAGTAACCATCGGAAGATCTTAAATTTAAATTTAAAACTATCGTACGGGAACATGTTACCATATCTTCCCCAAGGAGTAATTCACCAGGACAATCAAGTCAACCCTTGTAATTCAAATTTGAGATGTGCCACTGGTTATATTTGATGGAGCTTGAAACTTCTTTTGGTTGATAATTAAATATCAGTGAACAAATGAACTTCCAGAGTCTGGAAGACTGACCGTCTATCCGGCTCCCATCCTGTCATTCTTCATGCATATAAGCGTGCACTCATGCTCGCAAAATGTCACTGCGACACAGTCATAGACCAATGCTTCACTGGGCAACATGTCTCGGAATATTGTTGCATAACGAAATCGCCAGGCAAAAGCGAAGTGTCTCAGCCTTTCCCAGCAATGAATCGTTGAACGTCGCAACCTTTGGTACGCCTGAAGTGTCACTGAAAGTAGAGATAAATTGAACTCAATTTGTCGCTGAAATTGGCACAACTGAAAAGCTGCAAAACGCATGGCTGGTGAGGGATGTTACATTCTGTGTTTTTCTTCAACAATTTTGTTAGCTAGAAATATTCTAATCACTGTTGTGTGAAAAATTACTAAATCTAACAGGATCTATGACTATACAAGTGCAAGAATAACTTTAAACAAAATCTTTTATACTAAACCGTTTGACAGAAACAAACAAAAATGTTTTATCTAGGTCTTTGATTTGCTTCACTCTGGTTCCTTTGGAAAATTTCTTTTTTCTTGAGCCTATCTTACTCTCTCAAATGTACAAGATTTAGATTGCTTTTTCCCTCGCGTATTAAAGAACTAACCATGCGTTTCGCCAGGGCTTAAACACATTCGGAGCTGAGCCTTCGATGTATCAAGCTTTGTTATTTTGACAATCCTCCCAAACCTCAACATAAATTTCGGATATTAATTAATTTAATTAATTAATTAAAAAGACCAAGAGATGTACGACACTTTTCATGCTCTAACCTATAAAAGAGTGCTTGGTATCCTCCATAAACTGTCGTACTCGCTGGCGGATCCAGGATGTTAGAAACAGGGACGTATTTTTGGTGTTAATGATACGATGTAAGTTTGTGTTGGTGATTCCACAATAACATCTCAAATTAATCTGATTTAATTTAAGTTAACTAATTTTCACCAAATACAAAGAACGTGAAAGATAGATTGAAGGAAGAAGAAATGAAGAAGTTAAAAAAGGGAAACAATATGGCGGCGAAGGGCCAGAAGAAAATAAAATAAACATACTAAGACCCACTAAAAAAACCAAAACACGGATATAAAAGTAGAGTGTTGCGTCGGCAGTATTGAACGACTTCTAGATAATCAAAAGGGTTGGGTAACTGCAAGAACTTAAGAACAGAAAATGATTGAGGTTTCAAACGAAGGTCTTTCGTTGGAGTGAAACGTGACATTTTACTCCAACGAAGGACTTCGCTGTAAACGTCAGTTTCTCCATTATAAAGTTCCGGCGGTTTCCCAGCCATTTTGATTATCTATTAAAAAAAAAAATATGCTTTCAAGCACTCCTAGTTTTCCTACTTTTTTTTCTACTTTCTTACTTTCTCTACTTTTCCTACCTTCTATTAAGAATGTGATGATTTTCCTACTTTTTCTCTGAAAATCCTATTTTTTATATCTAAAAACTGAAATTTTATGAAAAAAGTTCCCCTTTATTTTCATACGGACGGGACGATGTCATATTTTCCGCTGTCCTGGGGCAGCAGAAAATATACTGCCGGCTTTTATTTAAGAAGGACATGGGGCCACATTTGTACATTTCCTGTATGAAAAAGTCACTATGATTTTTATTTTTGAGGCGTTGTATTAACTTATAGTTTTGTGGTGTTGTAGCTTCTGTGGTCAGTTTAATAAAAAAATATTCCTACTTTTGTAGTACTTTTTTGTACGTTTTCCTACTTTCGAAGAGAAAGCGAAAAAAAGAAAATAAAGCTTGAAAATAATGCCTAAGCCTAAATTACTTAAGACAACAAAGGTCTGTCCGGGAACCTGAAATACCTTAAGCTTATAATATTCTTGACAATTTCTGGTAAATGACTAAGCTGAGGCATTTTAGATACTTAAATAGTGCGGCAATGATTGAGAAAATGAAATGACATATTATTGAAAAAGTGATTAGATTAAGAAAATGAGTTAATTCAATCACATATCTATAATTGCTGAAGTAGATTCTCGAGTGTCAGAATGGTATACTTCAAAACCAACCGGGACCAGTTGCAAAAAATGCAACTCTGGAACCTCCGGTTTGGAATCGAAAACCTAACCCAGCGAATGTTGAGCAGCGCTTTGCTGAGTAACGCTGGCCGTTGCTGAGGGCGTGGTCACGAGTTCTGTAGTGTGTAGTTGGTAATGTTGGTGAACTGTAGCGCATATTTAACGACGATTTGGTATTTACGTTCGGTAACATGAAATTCTATCGAAATAAATAATAAAAAAATAACATGTTAATACCTGGTAAGATGAAATAAACGTCATTTCATGCCACCAAGTGTAAATTATAAACATACCTTGAATATAACCATTGTAAATGGTTAATTTATTTTGACGAGCGTTGCATTTAGAATGTGCATTTAATAAATTCGCGACACATGCGTAAAGTTGGGACACGTGGTTCTCTATGCTATTCGTCATACCAAGGGAAAGAAGTAAATATATATATAAGATTTTAGATGAGCGACAATTTTTTTATTATTCTTATCTTGCTGGTGTATCTGCAGTTTTACATTTACTTGAATAATTATTTCCATGCTATCTTCCTAGCAATTGATTACCAAGAAGAATGAACATGGTCATTAAATAAGATATGTCCTCTCTTCTGAAAGCCTTTTTACTAATTAAACTTTTTGACCGAAACAAACAAAAATGTTTATCTCGTTCTTTGACTTGCTTCACCCTGTTTCACATGTAAAGGTTGACTTGAGTGGACGTTCGTCAAGCTCGTTCTCTCAGAAAAACGATTTCTGAGACCTAGACGGGAATCGAACCCGCAACCTTCTGATGACCGGTGAGACACTCTAACCATTGAGCTACCACGATTAACCAAGTTAATATTAACCAAGCTGATATTTACCAAACTCCCACATGAACTAAGTTCGTGTTGAGCATTAAGAAATTTAGTTTGCTGAAGTTGAGATCGTTTCCGTCCGATATAGCGCAATAGTTTTTGAATTTTGAAGTTAACGATGGTTTACATCCGAATTAGAATAATAATTAGAAAATCAAATCCTAATAGATGCAATAATAGCAACGTTTATACTTGTATAATATACTTGCGTATATTACAGAAATAAGCTCAAGATAACGTGTTGCTTATTGAATTCTGCTCTGTTAGGATGTACCATTATCCTTTCAATCTGTGCTGATATTTTGCTAGGACTGTGTCCAGAATTTTGAAGTATGTAGAATCGCAGAGGTTTTTGCAGCTGTTTGAGGTCCTTAAATTCTATATTTACTTTAATAATCATTGCCATGCAATCTTTCAAAGAATTAATCACCAGAAAGAATGAACATGGCCATTAAACGAGGTATGTGCTCCCTCACCTCCTCTCTTCCAGTAAGGCTTCCAGTGGAAGCACTAAGTGGTAATAATCTCACATGTAAACTAACTAGAGTTCCACTAAGGTACTGAAAAAAAAGGTGACTGTTTCGAACGAAAATACGCGATATTGCCTCCAATTTCGTAACCGTCCAGAAATCCAAATAAAAATTAAAGTATGCAAATTGAACAAGCAGTCACAGCATGATGCGAGATCATACACAAAGAAACCTGCCGTATCATATTACCATATACCGCGAATCAAACAAGGCCTATTAACCAAGAATTGAAAAGCTTTTAATCTTTCGCTTTCGATATCTGCCCGATCTATCTCAACAAATACAACAAGCTGTCATTTTGAGCAACCATAACCTAGAATGAGTACTGCAGAAACTGACTCTGTTTCAGTGGACAAACTGGAAGAATTGCTCACATGTTCAATTTGCTTGGAAGCATTGAACGATCCAAGAACCTTGCCTTGTTTTCACTCATTTTGTAAATGCTGTTTGGAGATGTTTGTAAAAATCCATCGAGAGAAAGCTGTCGATAACGAGATTAAAGAATTCAGCTGTCCAACCTGTCATTCACAATTTACGCTGAAACCAAGCGAAGAAGTGGCAGAAATGGCTGCCAGTCACTTCATCCACAATATGCTAGACGTCATGGCGATTCAACGCCGAGCAAAGGCTTCAAAGTGTTCTGCATGCCGACAACCTGCCATAAACAGATGCACAATATGCGAGATGTTCATGTGTGAAAAATGTTCGGCGTCTCACGATTTCTGGCCAGGCAACAAGAAACACACCGTATTGTCAATAGACGAGTTGACTGAACCGGAAAATCATATTAAGATCAGATCGAAACTTTACTGCAAAATACACGAAAACAAGGCTCTGAAGTTCTACTGTGAGACTTGCAAGGTGCTTATTTGTACCCACTGTATGGTCTTGAGCCACATAAAACAAAATCATTCATGCCTCGCAATCGAGGAAGTTGCCGAAAAGGAAAAACAAGCATTAAGATTGGGTTGCGCCATCCTCAACGAGAAATTAGCACAGGGTACTGAAGCATTAGAAGTCATCTGCTACGTTTTAAATCTCCTTCAGGATAATGCATTGAAAGTGAAAGCTAAAATTATCGAACAAAAACAAGAAATCTTAGAAACAGTTGCCCAAAAGTTGGAGGTGAAAGCACAGTGGATGATTGATGAAGTAGACAAAATATTCAGTGCGAAATACAACGACCTCTCAAACCAACTAACAGGTATAAAAGCTTACATTGAGAAAGTAAAAAGTTCCATTGATTTCCCAAAGAGTCTCTTAGAAAAAGGCAACCATGTGGAAATACTTTCGTCTTGGACAATGATTGACGAAAACATAGAAAGGGTGAAAAACGATCTACCAAGAAATCTGAAGCCGGTAGCTGATGGTAACATTCAATATGAAAGTCAGCCAATAAATGACGTCGATGTCATAGAAATCCTGGATAAATTAGGAGAAATAGGTAAGGTATTACATTGAAAAAATATATAAATTGACTGCAATGCAGGGAGTGCTGCTGAATATTTAAATAAAAGATAATTGCATTTAAAAGTGTAACATGCTGTACATTATGCAAAATAACCTATAAAAAAACAAATGAAAAAAAAATATAATACAAACAAATTCACTGCTAATTCTGAAAATCATTTTTGATTTGAATGAAGCAATTCCTCAAAACATAAATTATGCTCGGTTTTGTCTAGATATTTTTATGACATATGGGATTGTTATTTGATAAAAATGTCTCTCTTTAAGACAATTGCAGTTTGGTGACGTACCACATAACAAATAAATATTGTGCAACATTCCATTTATATATTAGACAATAATGATAAAAACTTATCCCATGAAATTTCAATGCAGTATCATTATCTAATAATACTGAAGGTGGTGCACTCCTGTTTCTGTATTTCTGCGAACCTGGCTGTTTATCTCCACTCAGAAAAATAAATAAAGTAAAATATTAACTCCACAACTAATAATTAAAATTATTGATTCGTTCGAATCAGTTTGCAGCGAAATGAGCAATGAATTGTTTTAAACTAAGAATGATACTGGAATCTTCAAGAAGTAATGCACAAATCATACTTGCTCAGCTTCTCATACTTGTGTTTAGATGGTCATCCTGTACGTGATAATTTAGGCAGTGTCTCTACCATTCTGAAAAAAAACCATCAATATGTGAAGCAATTGAAAGAATGGGTGAATGATAAGTGTCAGTGGAATCTTTGTTATCGAGCATCCAAAGATGGCTGGAGTGCAGAACATTTTCATCGATATTGTGACAATAAGGGGCCTACAGTGACTTTGGTGAAAGTAGGAGATTATATCTTCGGTGGATATACTGACCAGAACTGGGCAGGTAAATAATTCAAATCTTGACGACTTTTCTTAAAAAAATAAGAAAATAAAGTAATCAATCTTTAATCTGTAGGACATCCAAAGAGAACAGTGTAAGATTAAAAACAGCTCAAATAAGAAAAATAATTTAAATCAGTTATATTTTAAAAATTTTAAATCAGTTAATACATTGCAATAACTAGAAGAATCTGGAAAAATCCATATATTAATACAATAATAACCATATACATTGAACGCTTATTCTCAAATAAGTTCACTGGATTGATTATTAAAATTGATTCGACATAATAGAATTTCCAGGATTTCAATTTCTGAGGAGCTTGGAGTGTTAGGTTCGCACATCGTTTTAGAAGTTAGCAGAAGAAGTTAAATGTTTTGAGAAGACAACAAAGATACAGAGGTATTGAAATATTTCGTGTTTGCTATTGCAAAATTTTATTGTTATTCTTGAAATATATTGTTTTAACATATGAAATATAAAAATTTCTTGGAGGAGCCCTCTGATTTTCAGACCTTTCTTGAAATTTTGCTCGAGAATCCCTGTATAGCACTGTATCGGAGCCGTAGCCAATCCTCTAAAATTTGGGAGGGGTAGATGTTAATTGACGGATGATATTATCTTCGAAGGGACGAAAATCTGTCCCGGTTTTCCAGGTTCAATATACATTAATTAATATATGAAGATTTTTAAAAGCCTTGTTTAATAAGGTGGGGGTCTACCTGAAACTACTTCGAAAAATCGGTTTTGGGATTTTAGTGGAAATGGCTTCTCCAGCATCTAAATAATGTAGTTAGATTGTTTTTTGTGCGATATCTTTACAATAAGCCCTTCAGAAAGCGTTCGAAACAGAGGTACTTATTTTTTGGAATTTCGTTGCTATGACGACGGGAATAAGCACCATTGATTTTGCTCTGTTTTACCACTGTTTTTCGGTCCTTCTCCTCCCACAATAGGAGAATACAATGCAGGCTCACTATTGAAAGCATTTAGCAGCGGTTACACATTAAGACCATGCGTTTCTCGTGCATATTCTTTTCAGTGTGTTCGATTGCCAGGTTGTGTGTTGTTCAAAAATTGCAGAAATTATCCGTTTTTTCATCAGTTTCTTTGAAATATGGTTGGAAAAAAACTAAGAAGTACTTATAGAAATGTACTTATACTTATACTTGTACTTATAGAATGCGGTTTTTCGGTAAACCGGAAAATACCGGTTTTTTTAAAAAACCGGTTTTTCGGTTTTGCCAAAATCCATACACCGAAAAACCGAAAATACCGAAAACAAGGCAAAAAATCAGAAAAAACGAGATAAAAAAAGGGTAATCTGCGTGGTCAGCGTACTTTTGAAAATAACGTATGACTCATCACACTCGTGGGCACGCGCTATCCGTGCATGACGGCAACAGC
>JBAHVQ010147267.1:10000-23568 GCA_036872915.1 Nanipora kamurai | reverse complement strand
TTCCAGACGGGACTCGAACCCGCAACCTTCTGAATGCTAGCCAGACGCTCTAACCATTGAGCCACTAGAACTCAGACCGCAGAGCAAGGTATCCTTAGGTATTTAAACCAGTCAGCAATACCTTGACCAGCAAGTCATTGCCGACTGGCTCGTCCCAGATTTAAATACCGTCTGAGTTCTAGTGGCTCAATGGTTAGAGCGTCTGGCTAGCATTCAGAAGGTTGCGGATTAGAGTCCCGTCTGGAACTCAGAGTTTTTCTGAGTCCATGGCGTCCCACAGTTTGATCAGCAAAAATTTCCTAAGACTTTAAGTTTGATATTGCATGTATAGCTCTTTGACGATACAAGCTGCTACAACGTTGAAGCAAAATAACTTAACGACATCACGCCGCTGTTGCTGAAAGGCTTAGGCGAGAAATCTTGTTACAAGCTGCAAGATTTTTACGTGCCTGGGTATATAACCAGGAGCTTAGTACACAACAAAACTCACCTAAGCTGGAACAAGCCATTAGCAGCTCGTTACAAGTTTTCACAACAAACGTATGTCAGAATGAGTTTGCAAGGCTAACGCCGCATACATAAAGTGCATGAGATTTTAAGTCAGTGGTCAACACCATGATAAAGTGAAATGAAGTGATAAAAGGTAGTAAACTATTACCATATCTTTTTTTCACAAATTATATAAAAGAAATATTGTTTTCCTTATAGTCATTAGTTGTTGTTTTTAATCTTAAAACTTTAATTCACCATTTTTACCCGTCCCTCTGTGGTCTGGTTTTTCAAGTCGTCAGTGTTTCAGACGTATTGTGTCCTTCTTCAGGACTTGTTGGACTTAAAATGTTAAAAAGAAAGCAACCCTGTGGGCAAATCTTTCACAGTACTGTTACAGTTTGCGACAAGTAAACACACCTTACTCGTACAGAAAGGAAGGGAGATATCAACAGAATATTGAAGACACCTATGATTTTAATAATACCAGGCATCCCCCGTTAAAAACAGAATTAAAAACGAAAATTTTTGTTTTGACTGCTTAAAGGTCAGTGAAAAAGAATTCAGTCAGCCACTGGAAATCTTAATAAGCGGACCAGAAACTGAAAATGACCGGCAAGTTATACATGTATATGTATCTTATGACAGTTACAACTACTTTAAGTAATGATTTTTTATTCTATTTGTTAAATGGTGTTTTTTTTCTCCTACGATAGAGAACTCCAGGAATTGTTTAAGATTAATAGTTACCCGACAGTGCTTTTCTTTACCCACGAAGGTGTGTATGTCAGTTAAGTAAAATACCATTATCAGACCATTCATTGTTTACTTCGACAGTAAAGCGCCGAATACTCTGCATCATCGAACCGCACGCTGTAACGTACAAAAAATAGTCCTATCAGGGCCGCCTAATCGGCTGGGCGAACACGTTTGGAGGCTCCAAGCTACCCAAACTCCTGACTTACCACCAATCCGTAATAGAAACTAGAAAAACTCGATGATGTTGTAAGCAACAGAGGTATCATATTGTAGACAATCAAAAGGGTTGCGAAACTGCCAGAACTTAAGAATAGAGAAACTGACGTTTCGAGCGAAGGCCCTTCGTCAGCCGTTCAGTACTGCCGACGCAGCACTCGACTTTTATATCAGAGGTATCATATTGTTATTCAATGTTTCAAGACCAAACAGCGAGTGTAACATTTTGGTGAGAATGATAAATAATCGTCACATGTTCATTATTGTATCTTTTTAATAAACCTCGTTTATTTCCTTGAGAATGACAAACCCATTCATTAAATTTAAGCAAAGCATACTGACAAGGTACTAGCGTATAATCATGACACAAGTAAGGTGTAGCATAGGCTAGCACCCCCGTGCAAATCCTAGTCCCGGTCTCCTTTAATCCTAATGGTGCCATACGACTTACGTTTACGCTGTGAATTCACGGCGTGTATGTTTGCGAGGTACAATTATGGAGTGCGGTTAAGGTGTACAACGTGTTGTACGCAAGCTACGGCTATTGTGAACGACTACAGAGCACGGTTGCAAGTCGCAGTAACAGTTCATGGTTACTAGGTACCGTTACGGTGTATAGTTACCGCTTACGTTTGAGGTGTACATTTAAGGCATACAGTTGCGAAGTACAGTTACCGTGTACAGTTACGCCGTACGGCTGTGAGGTACTATAATGATGCACGGTTACTATGTACAGTCAAGGCGTATGGGTGCGGTTTATAATTGCGATATGCGGTTACGAGGTTACGAGGTGCGCAATAGCGAATGTTATGCGTCCCGTGTGTTCAAACTACATGGTGTCCCAAAATAAAGTGACACCATAGAAATTATCTCATTGTTCTTAAGCGTTGAATTCCTCGATTATCCTCTCGCGTACCACATCGATGTTCTCGGGAGCAGTTGTAAACACTTTATTCTTGAGATACCCCCACACAGAAAAAAATCACAAGGGGTTAAATCCGGCGAGCGAGGTGGCCATTCCACATTATGGTGAAGCGCAATGATACGATTCTCTCCAAATACATCGTTAAGGCGATCCCGGACTTCAACGAGGCGATGTGCTGGAGCGTCATCTTGTGCCCACCAGACCTCGAAATAATCCCTCCCAAAATTGATTGTTAAAATGAATGACAAATTGCGGAAAAGCAAACTCGTTCAGCATTCGTCGATATGCGAGGCCGTCCACGTTCCCATCAAAAAAGTAAGGCCCCAAAATCACACCATTACCGCAGAGTGCTGCCCAGGTGATGAGTTTGGCACGAGAGTTTGTCCTATCGAAGTTAAATGCCGGTGGATTTCCTTTCGGTGCATACTCGCGCACATTATGAGAGTTAACATCTCCATTCAAGGCAAATCCTGCTTCATCTCCGATAATAATGCTGTGCAAAAAATTTTGGCTTCGACAACGTTTGTTGAACCAATTCGAATAGCGTAGTCGACATGGCATGTCATTAGGAAGTAGCTCGTGCCGTACGTGCATTCGGTAAGTATGCCATCGTAAGTCCAGTCTTGTAATCCTGTTGAAGCTTGATTTCGAGACTGCAGCCGGCTTACGACGAAGGCTTACGACGAACGCTCACACCTCGTGGGGTTTCTTCTAACAGTTTTCTTACAGCGGCAATGTTTGCTTCGTTTCGAGCAGTTCTTCGCCTTCCCGAATAGAGCGTTTTCACATGACGTCATAGTCGCCATGTTGGTGTTCCTTAACAAAAGAATTTTAATTATCTTCTTTTGTTGGGTACACCAACATGGCCGACATGACCGTTGTTCTTTGAATCTCTGGGGATTGAGTGAAAACGCTCCATTGGACTTGTTACGGTTAAGGCTTGTTCCTGTGTTCTGATATTTTCTAAAGTTTTTTAAAATCGTATTTTTGACAGGTGGATTCCGATCTGGAAATCGGATTCTAAATGTGTTTTGCACTGCGGTTACATTCGGTGTTAGGGAAAATTGTGTTACAACAAATACTCGTTATTTGTAGTCAATTGAACCATTATTGTTACTCCAACTGATCGTATGATTTACTTGTAATTTGACTTTTATGGTAATAGGAGTTATTTTAAATTCCAGAAGCGGAAGTGTATGTACCTGTGGGTTGAACATAGTGCTCAGGCATTCAAATTATAACAATAGGATAATTTCTATTGTGTCACTTTTTTGGGGACACCCTGTATAAGCGTTGATTATTTTTCTGTTTAATTTAACGGTGAAGTAATCCTAAGAAGACATTTAGGGTTCCTGGAACAACTTCATGAGCAATCATGTGTCAGTTGGGCATAAACGGGTTCTCCAACTCGGCAGCTCCATCGCTTTATCGATTCCAACTTTTCAATCTCTTATTATTGTATGTGTTCTGAAAAAGTTTGTGGATTGTTGTAGATATGCGTAATTTATTCATATGTTTCCAATTTGTCTTTAACGCTCGTGTCCTTAAATCGCAGAGCTGCATCAGATCTCTTACCAAACGAAACTGCATGGTTTATTATATAAAAGATATATAAGATATATAATGTACACTGTATGTAAATATGGAACTATGATGAATGCACTCTAATTTAGGAATGTGAGTATTATTGCTTGAGAGCAATTGAAAAAGATCAAAATATATGGAGTGCATACAGCAAAATGCTTATAACATGCCCATTAGTGTTGATTTTTACACTTTACTATTAGTACGTTTTCTATAAACAAGTTGGACTTGTAGGAAGTTCACGGACTTGGACAAATAAACAGTTTTTTAAAACGTGTCACCTTTAACCACTTGTATGGACTTACAGCAGTTATTTGAAACGAAACTATGACAGCCACGTGTGGCATAATTTCCTGGTGATCAAACAGCTGTTACTATTATTTTAGTTTGGATTGAGAAGAAAACATTTGCCTCTATGTTACAAGGGTTGCAACAAATTCATCTTCAGAGTATTGAGGTCACTCTAAGAACTGTCGATATGAAAACGAGTTTTTTAGACGAGGTCAGTAATATTGTGAGTAAATGTCATGAATTTTCATTTCTTCAGTACAGAGGAAGGAGAGTAAGAAGGAAAGAGAGAAGTAGCTGGTGAGACAGTCAAAACGACTAACAGACAGACTGGATAGGATAGGATAGAACAGAACAGGATAGCGTAACATAGAATAGTATAGCACTGAATTGAAGAGGAGAGAAATAGTTAATACTGTCTTTGTTGTGGTAAAGTGGCAATTTCTTTTGTAAAATTGTCTTCATGTTGTTTGAACTCCCTGTTACCGTATGTACAGTGGAGATAGAATCAAACATGGTTTGACACTATTTTTGCTTTGAAAAGTTTTGAATGTATCTTACAAAGCTACCTTTCATCACTCAACGTTTCGATACTTTGGTCTGGTGTCTTCATCTGCGGCGATTGTTCTGAGTATGAGGTCCCCATTTACATCCTCGCAGAACCACTGATGACGATATCGATTAATGGGACGCAAACAGGCTTACAGTGGTTTATTTGCATGTCATCAATTGATAAAGTCATCAGTTGTTCAGTGAGGATATAAAAAGAGACCTCATACTCAGAACGATCGCCCCTGATGAATCCCCTTAAAGTACACAGTGACTTGCACAGGATTGCAATGTAATAACAATGTTAATAACAATGTCCGAGCCCGGTAGTATAAAACTCTTAACCACAGTTACCCGTCGAGTGATTAAAGCGACGTTAAATTCTCGTACTCTGATCTTGGTTAGCTAAAATTAAGCCCTAATCATGGTTAAAATTCGTCACCTCTTTTTGTAAAACAGTTTATAATTCATGAGGAAAATTCAAAAGAAATTTATATTTAAGCTGTGCATGTAAATGTGGTGCCACCACTAGTGGCTTTAACAGATTCACATATCAGTTCTGTCTAGACTATCAAATACTCAAATGGAGCTTTTTCTCGAGTTAAAATAACTTTAAAGTCATCGTTTCACAAATACTTTACAACATTCGCGTCGGTGTTGTATCGGACATACACCGACGCAAATGTTGTAAATACTACATGCAACCGACCCGAGGAGTAAATTTGATTAATTTAATTTTAAACCTAGTTTAGGTGCAGAATATTCCTTTGTAGTTAAATTAACTCATCGAATTTGACAGTGTAGGTATAAAGTGTATTTACTTGTTTAACCTCGTTAGACAGTAAAGAATACTGTTACGTCATTTTTTCTAGCCAATCAGTGTAAGGATTTAACCTTTACAAATAAGTTTTGTATAGTAAAATGTTTGAATTGGCAATCAGATAAAGGATACGAAATAATGTAGTGGTAATCTACACTGGTTAGGGACATACAAGACTTAAACCACGTGACCTATATTAAATAGGTTCACCACTCGACATATTCCCGATACTAAAATAGTATAAAAATATATAATGGTATTCGTTTACTAATCCCGTACAATTTTATCGTATATTTATTCATCATACGTATTTATAATTATACTTATTATTGTTTCGGGGAGTTACTCGCTATATGTGGTAACCGCATATATATTTTCTACTAATTTTACTTTTCGAGAATATAATCACAAGTTTATGTAGTTTTACAGAAACTAATGCTAAACGCAACATTAATAAAGACCAGCAAAAAATATTTTGTTGTGAAATACCGCTGCAATCATATCACTTGTGATCATATGACTTATTCTCTGATTTGTTGCTTTAAGCAAGGAAACGTCGTGTTTTTTGCTTGGCTTTATTATTCATACTACGTTTACGATTTCCACCTGTTCTAGCATTCGTAAGAAAATAATATTCTTACTAATATTCACCGGAAAGCCCTTCAATTGCATATATCAAATAAATTAAGTACGAAATTTCACAAGATAATTTACATTACATTTATCCTATATTTCTTAATTCTAGGTTAAATTCCACAATGAAGTACTGGATACCAAATACCAGCTACCTCCAAAATGTGTCTGCTTTTTCTCTTACTCAAATCCCAAGTCTTTAAAGTACATTTTAAAGTTCAGAGAGATGAGAAAACAATTTGAATGCGAAGGTGTACCTCTGGAATTTCAGTTGATGAATATTGGTGAAAAGAATAATTCTCGAGGTATATATCTAGAATAACGACAGCTAAACAAATAGCGTGGTGACTACACTTACGGACAAACATGATGTATATCATAGATAGAATGATCGGGAAGTACTGGGTGCCGCTACTTGCACATCAATGTACTCAACGTTGCTTTTGTTCTTGGACTTTAAACCGTGCTTTGCAAGGCGTTGTTCGGGTTAGTTAGTAAGGGAACATCAAGATGGTAAAAATTCTTTTTATGTCAACGATGTAAGCTTTGGCGTGCTAGCTTTGCAAATTATTCAATTGAACAGTTAAATTTTATTTTACACTGTCGATATTCTTTAAAATGTGTAGCAATTTTTATTGTATTGTATTGCATAGAATGCAACGCCTGTTGTTCATGCTACTCCCAATTCATTGATTAATCAAACAGTTTTCAGGCAATCGATTACCGTTACGTTACGTTACGTTACCGATTACCGTTAATCGATCATCCACAACAGCTTAGCATACTGTTTATTGTTCTTATTCAACGTCGTCAGCTTTTCAGTTTAAATAAGTGTTTGTCTTCTGGAAAGAATAACCTTCATATCGACAAAATTAATGAATTTATCCTTTAATTAATGTACTTTAATTGTTATTGTGGTGCAAGAAGCCTCGGGTCAGGACAAATGCAACGTGATTCGTGCAATACGATTAATCGATTATCAATCAATTGTTGACAACGATTAATCAATTATGTATGTGGCCCCGGGGGCGCACCACTTCCTATCGTATTATATTGTGTTGTACTTTATTGTATTATATAATATTGCATTGTATTGTATTGTATTGTACTGTGTTGTATAATAATGTATTTTATTGGATTGTATTGCATTGCATTGTCCAACTTTGTTTCGGTTAGCCCAAATAGCTCGAAAAACGAGAGAAAAGATGAGCTATAAAATATCCTGTATAACACCGGATTTAATTTTTTCGTCTCTGTGAAGATTTGGTGAATTGCAAAGAAATCTTGCATTTTCAGCAACTTTTTAAAGTCCTGCTGTGTCAAAAATTTGAATGAAATAGTTTTAAATTTGGTGTTGTTGGAAAATAGATTGTTGGGCAGTTGAAGGTACAGTACACCTGTAAGTTTTACTCGTATTTTACGCGGACGAATAGTCTCGACAAAATATCACATCATTCGCAAAATGTCCAGTTGTACTATTCACTAAACTGTCTGACAAGGTGTATGAATTTACACTTTACGTACTGTTTACAAAATGATCAGCCATTTACTCTCGAAATTAAGAAACGCCAACAAAGCCAATTACCTGTAAATCCTGACGCTGAACCGAAACAAGTTTTCTGACTGACTTTATATAATAATATTAAGAAGACATTATTATATACCCGCTAATTTATTGATCAGTTCATCATTGTACATTACAGACGCGGGTTAAACAGTGTTGTTTGAATTTATGGCAAGAATTCCACTAATACTTCACAATATTAATGAGAATCAGAATGTCTGGTTTCGTCTCGTGTTGTGTTGTGTATTGGACCGTGCTGCGCCGTTCTGTGATGCATCGTGATGTACTAAGATGTACTGTACGTACAGTACGTTTTACGAGTTTAGGCTCTTTCTCTGATTTCAAACTCCGAGATGCAGCTGGAAAAACCTGGTGAAGCCAAATATACTTTTTATGTACTGTACTACATGACAAACTAGGGTTATATTGATTTAGGGTTATATTATATATGTAAACGTTTGGCGAATTTATGTCCAATTCATTTCTGGTTTAAACTTGATTCTTTTTCACGTTGTTGAATTTTTTGTCTTTATTTTATGAACAATTGGGTTCCAAGATCATCTGTATTGTACTGTTCGGTACTGTATTGAACTGTACTGTATTGTACTGCATTCCACTGCAGTAGTTTGTACTGTAATAAATATTGTTTATCAGTTTTTACTAGATACATAAACGCGACCAACATCAAGGCATTCCCGGTGTTCGTACTGTTTTGGCAAGAAATTACACCTGAATACGGTAAGTACGACCGCTTATCTGCCATCGTCATGTTTGTTGTTGTTCTATATTTACTTACTTTAAAACTCTTAATCACGGTTTATTCAGCCGTTGGGTGATTAAAACGTTAAATTCTTGCAGTCTGATCCTCATTGGCTATGGTTAAGTACTAATTGTGATTAAAGTTAATCACCTTTTTATACAACCGGACCCAGCTCTCCAATTCGTCATTTGTTATTGGAATCCGCTGGAACAGTTCTGGTATCTTTCTGGGGTTATAGTCTAAGCAATCGCTAAAACCGGGGTCCTACACAAATGAAGGTATCTGTGGAAAAGATTCTGGTTTCAGCTGCTCACATTTTCCCCTAAATTATGAGACAAGTAAGGAGACAACTTAGAGCTGATAAGGGTTATGCATAATAGTTGGGCATAAATGTTTCAATTTTTGTGAAACCTTCGTCGCTATAGAAATCATCGGGTCATCTTCTTCAAAAGTCTTTAATTGAGGAATAGTATTAACTCTATTCGATCCAACCCCCCAAATATCAGATTTCAGAGTACGGTGTAAACTTTTGGAATTTTGACTACTTTGTGTTCAAACTTGAAAGAAAGTTTTTCGAATCTAATTAAAACTTGAGTCAGAAAGGTGTTCTATAGCGTGCGTAGAATGTCACGGTTCGTTACTGTACGTTCGACTTAATGAGTTAAAGAGCAAGATGCCAAAATGAAATGTCGAAGTCAAGTGTCACAAAACGGACAAACAGTAGAGTGTGTGCATGTTACGTCACAGGGGCCATGTTGGAGGAGTACATCAAAGTTCCGACGTTCAACAGAGAGAATAATAAATGTAAATACCTTTGTTCACGACTGTTTACCTCTCTAGCATGGGAATACTGGAACACACTCTATTTTTATAGGGAGTATACGAAAGCTACGATGACTACCATATAAACCAAGAAATTAATGTTTAAAGTGCCTATGAATCAAAAATTAAGCTGTTCATATTTGAAAGAGCATTCGGAATTATTTATGCACTCTTTTTTTGCTGTGTTCTCCACATCTCGCTTCATTTTTCCGATATTTCAGTTTGTATGCAATTAGCACGACCGGTGACGTCATAAGGTTAATAAAGCTTTTTGGACGAATTGGTAAATACGTTATAACTCATCCGCTATTCAAGAAAATCGACTGAAACTTCATCAACTGGTAGAATTCAAAATTTCTGAACCCATCCTCGTTAAAATATTGTTGCCATGGTGACATATTCCTTCCCATATCCTTCTTTCCTAAAAATAGAATCACAATAAAACAAGATATTATGTCTTTACTTTTATAGCGTATAGAATGCCGAAGTCAGTAATTGTAAGTTGTTGATAATAAAAAAACATACCCACGAAAAGCCTAAAAAGAAGACTTATAGTTTATAGACTTGAGGGATATGGGAACGAATTTGTCGCTATGGAGACAATAGTTTAACGAGGATGGGTTTAGCATTTTGAATTCTACCACATGATGTAGATATCATTGATTTTCTTGAAACAGTAGATGAGTTATAACCTATTTACCAATTCGTCCAAATGCTTTATCATCCTTATGACGTCACCTGTCGTTTCATTTACATATCAAACAAAGTGAAATACCTCAAAAACGAAGCGAGGTATAGAGAAACTACAAAAGAAGTTCCTAAATTATTTCTAGTTTTCTTTCAAACAAGACCAACGTAATTTTCGCTTCATAGGCTCCGTAGAATCCAAAGGATCGCGAAGTATTGACATTATAACGAACTTAGCATGTTCTTTTACCTCGTTTTGAACGTTTTGAAGTAATCTTAGTCAATAACTTACCTTTATTCGTTACACGTTATGACGTTACAAAAGTGTGCTGGCGTTGTCACTAAAATGTGGGAAGACTCTCTCAGTCACGTTGTCTTAAGAACCAAGACGGCGTTGAGAATACTCTGGGAAAAAGTGTGCATTCTCCTTTGAAAAAAAGGTATTCAGTAAGGACAAGTCGTCAAGCTTGCTTACGCGTGGCTCTTTAAAAACTTGAAATTAAAATTGGTGTAACAGTATTTGTTGCAAAAGTCATCAGATTACCTTGTGTGACCGCTTTAAATCCCAGCACTTGAAACTAACCGGCAGATCATTGACTTTATACTGAAACCTGGATGTTCCTTTTCCAACTCTTAAAAAATCGTTAATACTTAATAGGCATGTTATCCAGTTCGGGGTATGCACGTATTTGATCATGTGGAAGGACTACCTGATAAAATTGTCGTCCTAATTAGCGTGAAGCTTTTAATTTTAAAAAAACAGGGGATGGATTTAAATTCAAACATAGCGGAAATATAGGGGTTAATAATTTACATGATCGATAGGCGCCTTACAACTCTAAATTTCAGTTGAATTACAAATTAAGGTGAATTTATTGATCAGCCAAAACAGTAGAAATGCAATCCGCAAGTGACGTTTTGAAGCTGTTTAAAACACTCACAGCACGTGTTTTATCAAGTCTAAAAATTCTTGCACTGTGCACTCGGATTTTTAAACTTGATATAACACTGCTGTTTTTGTTTTAAATACTACTTAAGGTGGTTAGTGGCTTAACTTTATTAGTGAAAATAACTATGCATTGTGTGCGGCCAATGTGCTAAAGTAGTCTTGAAAACGTAGAAATCTCAAACTAGGAGTAATCAGCCCAGTGGTTAATTTCGTATGTCTGTAAGATTAATGGAGACGAAATACCCTCTGAAATTGTTTACTTGTAATACAGTAACACCATCAGGATTTTGGCAGAGTGATCCTTGTCTTACAACATCGCTGAGGGGTCGGGTTCCGGGCTACAAATAAGCTGGGAAGCCAGAGGGGTTATAACTAGAAAACGTTCAGGAACCACTGCTCTAATGTAGCGAAGATCTATTTTTGAATGAAAACTCCATTGTCGCCGATAACACCCTGTTCATTATAACACCGAGGCACATTCGGGTGTTTTCATTGGTGTAGACTCGACATAATTACAAGCTATCAGGTATGGCAGGCGAGGAGCTCTTGTTTTTAACTACTTATTTGATTTTTCTTTCAAAATGCTATTTATTTAAACAAGCGTCCCCCTAACAATTTTATAATTCTAATAAAATGTGTCTATCTTTAAAGGGGTATCAACTCGTCAAGAAGTGCTGGACGGAATCCCATCAGTCAGGGAACTGTACTCATTTCTGATTCAAAACGGGATATTAGATGAAAGTGACAGTTACAACAATGGTGGATGCATAACAGAAGAGAATGACCATTCTTTGGTATATCTATAATTTTTGCGTACAGTGACACACACAGACAAACAAAGCCCGTACGTATGTACGCACGAACATAGATCAATACCCATATTCACTCACATAATGCTTACAGTATGTGCCTACCTGTGTACATACATACTTATATGAATACATTCATGCATGCATGTCCGTCGGCCTGCCGGCTTAACTGCCTATTTGCATATTATTGCACACATGATGTGGACAGACATCGACGTGGACGTAAATTGGTTTATTGCTGTCGTATAAGAGGAAGTGTCCTTTCTTTCCTCCCAGGGGAGCCTGCTAGCACACTACTTTCGTAGTTACGTACATTCATTCGAAGAAGAGTATAATTTGTTATGGAAACCGTACAAGACTGATCGGCGCAAGGTGCTTTTGTCTTTAATGGGTGCTAGTTTTCATTGCGGTTTTGGATCTCAGTGTTCCCTCCTTGGGTTGACTGGACTTGATTTCGGTATGGTTAAAAAGAACAAATACATCGATTACCAACTCGCGACTAAAGTTCAAGTATCTTTCGCTACAGGGAAGTTTTTTAATGGGAATATTGGGCATTTCTACATGATTATATAAAATGGAGTCTTGGATGTCAAAGAACCTCATCCTCCACCAAAGTGAACGTTTCTTACCTTTTCTGCTGATCACTGTATTTCAATAACTGGCAAACATTCTAATAATTCAGTGACTCTGTGACTATAACTAGAAATACTATAACTGTAGTCCTATTATTATATGACTATGACTATATTGGGTGAAAGTAAAAATTCTCGGCGGCCAAAGTAGTACATCTTAAAACCCAGCTGGGACCAGTTGCAAAAAATGCAACCTTTTGACCTCCGGCTGGGAATCTAACCCGCCCCTGTGGTCCTCGACAATTTCACTTAATATAGACGCCCCAGGGAGGAGACGCTCTTCAGACCAAAATGACGATCTCAAATTGGTATTCCCTTCTTACGAACGAATTTTCGGAGCTTTTTATTCCTTTCTAGTTAAACGACAAACGCAAACCTTGCTACAGATCTGTAAATTTCTTTTAAAATGTATTTTTAAAGGAACTAGGTAAACTGAGCTGATACCTCAAATATTTATCTATGAAAAACAATTAAAATATACAGTGAATCGACTTAACAAAAATTGTTACGGTGGAACTTGCTTTAATCCGTTGTTTTGAATTTTGCTTTTTAACAGGAGTGTGCAAATCCCTCTCATTCTCGTGGAATGTGCTCAATAAACTCAACACGTTTTAGCGAGCCTTCCGTGGACCTGTACTCCACCCTATCATCTGTAAAAAAAGACGGAAAAGAAAAGGTACAAGTCGTGATATACATTACTTTATTATCAACGATGGCATAACCAAGGAGGGGCAGGGGGAGCAGCCGCTCTTCCTCACTTAACTTGGTAAGAAGGTTTCACGGTACATTCACGAATTTTGTCAATACGTAAGACTCCTTTGATTATATATTCTGTAAATGTATTATCTATAATCCAAAATTTAATAGTTCTGTAGCATAGTAAAATAGGTCATAATAGAAACCCAGAGGCAACATAAAAAGTTGGCTTGGATCGTTATATATCGATATCAAAGTAAATACTTATTTTCATATTCATATAAATTACATAATTATTTTGATATTCATATATAACGATCTAAACCAACTCTAAAGTTTTATGTTGTCTCTAGGTTTCTATTATGAACTGTTTTACTATATTTCTT
>JBAHVQ010147267.1:0-5000 GCA_036872915.1 Nanipora kamurai | reverse complement strand
CAACAACCAGTAGATTTGACGTTAAACACCTTTCACTCCGACGAAGGGCCTTCGCTTGAGACATCAGTTAATCTTTAATGTTTTTTGGCAGTCAACAACCCTTTTAACCGTTTCTGTTTGAGAAAAAACTACCTACGGCTGATCACTCCGTTTATGTATGTTTGAATCGTACTTGTTTTCTTTTTAATTAATCTTACTTTAAGTAAGTTTCTGTGGTATTTTTTTTCTGCCAATAAGAGGAAAAACACGGTATTTTATTTGCTGACAGATGATCCAGTTTTTAATACGAATATTTATTTAGATACTGTGAAATATGTTCTGATTAGTATCATTACTATGACTATAACCATGGCTATTTCTGTTGCTATTGCTAATACCATAGTATTATGCTTTCATCATTATTATTGTTGTTATCATAATTATTTTTATAATTATGATTATTGCTTGGCGTGGAAACCCACCGACACTAATCCATTAATTTTTTGTTAAGTTATCAATTTTTTTATTTTTTTTTTCGCGAGGTGGTCTTCATCATCAAGAATTGTCGGTATTGTAAACTTGTCATGCATTCGTTGGAAAAACTCGCGCAAGCCATTCGTCTTATTGGTACGAGACATACATACATTCATATAAACATACATGCACAAACCCTTACAAATATACTCAAATTCATGTATGCGCCATGTACACTTATCTGTATTTTACTTGATTCGCCTGTCTAATTTGTTGTTATTTGCATTATTTCCTCTTAACTTACCATATGTGTAAGTTGTTCTCGCTTTCGGAAGCCCTTGGATCTCTTTGTTCACGCACGTACATATGTGAGGATGTGATCGCTTTGTAGTTAGTAATATTCATATCTTGCAACATATTCTTTAATTTGTTGTTATTATTTCATCGTTAAAACATCTGTTACATGAATTATCTACCCTTTGTAGATCGCGCTACATTGCATTTAGTGAATTGTTCATCAAGTCCAATAATCTGTAATCGTTACAAAATCCAAGGCTATCCATCTGTGAAATTATTTCGAAGTATGCCGTGGTTTGGAATAGGTAGCTGTGTAGCGGATCAACGTGACAAGGAACATGTTGTACAGGACTTTCATGGTCCTCTTGAGGTACAATTGAAATATTATTGAGAGTATTTATTGTAGTTTTAGTATTGGAATACGGATTTTATAGCTCGGTAAATATTACAAATTCAGTTTTTGGTAGACTATTTTTGGCTCATGCTTTTCTAAGTAGTTACCGTCTTTAAATGTTTTATTCTTACTCGTTGTATTTCAATAAGGTAGAACGTCTATTTCCGTCACTGCATTTAACATTTTGGAACTCGGCGATCTTGCAGTACTGCCACATTCCCTTTGACGGGAAAGTTTAACATAGATCTGGAAATGAAGTATTTAGCCCTAGTGGCGGGCGGGCGATCTCAAGGGGAGAAAGGCAGATAAAGTAGGCAGCCTGCATAATTTATACTGTAAAGCGTTTTTTTTGCTTTCAAAACTTCCGCTTAAATTCTCATCAGTGTCAGATTTGTCATTGTCAACAAATGATATATGTAAAAACCTTTAGGTGTTTAGGTACGTATTTCTTCCCAGAAATAGCTACAATATCAGTAGGGATGGAATCGTGAAGTTCGGCTAAAATTTTGACAGATCCGCTATATTTCGAACTTACTATATGGCAACGATGCTCTAGCGATTCTTCCAACAGGATAAAAACGTTCGAAGCAAATAAACCACTGTCCCATATGGACTACTTACATTCCAACAGGTTCGCGTTATCTTGGCTATTTCCAAGTATTTACGGATTTTCAGCAGCTGCTTACTCACTGAATGAACTTTCTTTAAAATTTGACCGAAATTTTTACTGATTTTATGCAGCAACTTGAAAATTAAAGTGTAGTTGTAGTAAACTGAATTTTGAAAAACGCTTGTTCAGTATAACATATATGTTGCAAGCTATAGTTTAAATAACTATGAGTGAATGAATGAGTTACTAGACTTTATGCGGATGTTTATATGGAGGAGGGCCAGCCCCCCCAAAAGGACTGGCCCCCCCAACCAAGATCCCGCCCCCCAGCGTAATTCCTTGTAAAAATTTGTTTGCATTTACATGACAAGAGGGTCAGCCCTCCTAGGCGAGATCTCGCTACTGACAACTGGGGATCTCGCTTACGAAGGCTGGAAATTTGCCATGTAAACTCACTCAAGAGGGCTAGCCCTCCTAGGAGGCTGAAAAAATCAATGTACACATGCGCATATGAGACTTTCTAGGGCCAGACTTTTACAAGGGCTAGCCGTACCAAGAGGGCTGGCTCGCTTCCATGTGAACACCCCCTAACTTCCAGTAACAAAAAGATTCTTATGATTACATTTAAATTGTTCTCCGATGACAAATACGAGTCCCGTTTTTCTGATAATCTTAAAGATATTACGGTAATAAGTAACCATGTGAAGTTTCGTTGCAAAATTAGTTCAAATAAAGATTGTATTGTATGCGAGAAGATTGAATTATTAACGCCACCATGAAACTAGCCGAGTTTGGGAAGAATGAGTTAAAAACTCCTTTAACGAGTTTTGCTGAGTTCTGTCACTTTAATGGTGGCGTTTAAAATTCAAACTTTGCATGTACAATTTTTATTTCAACGAATTTCGCAGTTAAACTTCACGTGATTAGTTATTACGATGATATCTTTAAGATTATATAAAAAATAGCAGGTGGACTCTAAATTACTCGTGTTCATTCGCTGGCATGTTACGCAAATAACCAACAGGCGAAATAAGCTTCGTTACCTATCGTTATTGTTGGTTAATTGAGAAAGTTCTTTATTTCATAGCCCCATCATTTAATTCTTGAATGGCTTTCACATGCTTCGTTGCCTGTGGTGAAGAAAGGATTTTTGATAAAAGATTTACAAGAAAATCTAGTAAGTGTACAAAGCTTGCATACCCAATGTCCAAAGCTCAATTGACATATTAACCCTTTATCGTTTTTTAAGAATTTCAGCAGCTGAGATATCAGGAGAGAATCTTGCGAAGGAAAAATAGCAGAATCCAGCAAAAAAATCGAAGAAGAGACATATTTTAAAAAGCTTTTATATTTCTAACTTTTCCTTGTGACGCGCAACATAATCAGAGAAGAGATAATTAGTTGTGTGTACAGATATGAGATAAGATTACAACGGTTAATGTTGTATGATATTTACAGGATATTGGTTAGTGAGAGGAAGAGGCAAGGGGACAGAATTTATTAAAGAATCGGACAAAATAATTAGCAGAAAGTTGAGAGATGTAAGATTAAAAGAGAGTTGATAGAAAAGAACCAGTATTTGCATTAAGAGGTAGGTTAAATATGCAAGACTACAGCCGCTTGCTCACTGAGTTTGGCTTGGGGTACTTTTTCATTCGGGGGTTCTTAAACGTGTCCGTAATATCCACATATAGAAATGCGTAGTAATGCACCATTGTAAACATTCTTGCACCCGTTTAAGATTGACAGTTCTACACTATTTAAAAGATTATATATGAAAGTCATCCGAAGAACATCACTTGGTTTACGCTCTAGTTCCCCAGTGAATACTGGTAATCATTTGATTGTGTGCGCAAGCAAGGATTTACAAAATGGCTTGTATAAAATTTCACGAGCCGACAGAGGGTTATCATTTGAAATGTAATCCTTAAATGTAATTGAAATCAGTAATTTTTACAATTTTCCTACACGTGGAGTAATTTACGTCGTGTGTTTCTGGAGGTCCGCAGACTATATTTGGAGGAGTCGCAAACGGAAATAAAATTTCCTATGTACCGAGCCACTTGGCGATTTGAGATTGGCGACACAAAATTCCTGCCAATTGTGAAAACAATTTCTTGTATAATACATGAAACTGCGACGTTGAAGATTTTTGAAAGCTCTAAGAAGTGAACATTTTATCTTGACAAATGACGTAACCCGTACGAGATCCTTCCAGCCAGGAAGCAGAACCACAGACTAAATGTTTGAAAAAATCATCCATTAACCCCTTCCCTGCCACGGAGGACTTTGATTATTTTACTATGGCTAACGTCAGATTATTTTACTCTAGCTAACGCCAGATGTGGCAGAGAAAGGGTTAATTTTTTTTTTTCATTTAGGATCATGACGTATGGTTGGTGGGAACAGTTGTAACTAGATCCCAGGCATTGCGCTTTTTGCCACCAAGTACATACAACAAATGGTACTCTTTAAGATGCTTGCAAGCGGGGTGTGAATTGTTGTTTGGAAAGGCTGTTTGTTACGCAACTCTGACTAAAGATTTTGGAGTAAACATCGACATGAAAACAACAAAAGATAAGGATCTGTTTGTAGTAAAGGTGCGAAATAGTTGTATGCACAATCCACATTTTCAAAACATTTTTTTTCGGCATGCAGTATCGTTAGAATTTGCACACGCCTACAAGCTCATATACTCAAAATAGTAGTCTGATCCTCTGATGAGAATCAATTCGTAACTTTCTGATCGTCGGTGATATGCTTTAGCTATTGAGATCCACAGATTCTAACAAATGTGTAGTGGATCGCTATGAGGTAACATATGGACTATCTCGGGGCTGTTTGCTTGATATCCGTACGATTTTGCGGGGTCAATTTTTCCCTGTTTTGTTCGAAGTTCTATATCCGCTAAACTGATCGCTGGACGAGATATCTTTCATTCTGAAAACCAGTTCACTCTGGTTCTCATACCGCAGTGAATCTCTCATGCTGGCAAGAAATCGTGTACCGACGTCATGTAATGGAGATATATAATCTTGTTATTGTTATTCCGATTATTATTATTGTTGTTATAATTATTAGTATTATTATTTTTGATACTTTTGTCATAATTATTATTGTTATTGTTTTAAACAACGTAAGGCTCGTTCTTCAAGCATTATGAAAACTTAGAAAAGTTGTGAGTTCCCCAACGGGAATCGAACCCGCGTCTCCCGATTGCCAGTACGGTTGTCTTACCACTAGACC